>CM042243.1:14300569-14553069 GCA_023566225.1 Romanogobio albipinnatus
AGCTCTTCAGAAATGATGAGAGGATTCTGTGATAAAAGAGAAAAAACATCAGCGATTCGATTTATTTTCATTTCATTGTGTGTGTATTTTGGCCTACCTCATTGGTTCTATTACATTTCATTTCCTTTAATTGCTATGGGGAAGAAAGAGTGCAACAATAAGTTTTCAATCATTATCATGCATTTATGGTGTGTAATAATGTCTTATCTGTTTGTTCAGTTTTTTTCCCCACAACGTACCAAATGGCGAAATTCAGCTGCTAGACATCCATTGGATTCCTCTAAGTTGATAACTTTAGAAGTTGTCCCTAAAATGTTGAATTTCCTACATCTAGGACAATAGAAAACAGACAATAGGATTATTTGAGCTTTGGAGGCATGTGTTAAAAAAATGCTAATGGTGAGACATTAAAATCTTTTATTCAAGACAAATTGTACAGTTCGTCATAGTGTATTTCAGGCTTATTATATCTATTGCTGTATTACTGTACAGTATAGTAATATAGTTGCAGGATTGCAGTCTTGTTCAAATGTGGGTTGCAGAAGCTTTTGTGGTTGCTGTGTGGGCCACTATTAAATGTTTGCTAACCTCTGCTTGCTATATTATCTAAATACATCAGCACCTTCAAAACATCACATTTGAACTCTGGGTTTCTATGTAATATGTTACATACCCTTTTATTGTGTCACTATCTGTTAAATCTCTACAGGAGAAAAACAAAAATACTGTATGAATACACAGATGACAGACAGAAAGATGGATAGATAGATGGATAGATAGATATTACTTACTTGTCAATAGAGACTTTTACTTTGAGTTGGCAGTTCAGTTCAGGGAGTTTGACTAGTGATCTACAAAATAATAAAGCATATTAGATTGGATATTGGCTACACACCAACATCACTGAAATTGAAGGCCTTTCTCAAACATTTAGCATCATTAAATTGAGTGACGAAACAGCGTCAGTGGCGGTAACTTTAAAAAAAAACCCACCTGATTTTGACTGTGAACTGAACTCCTGTCTTTATCACCAAGGGTCTCTGAGGATGTGTGGGCATGCACGGCTGTCTCTCCACCACAAGAGAACTGAAAGACACGTCACAACCGCTGTCATCCTGTTCCACACTATAATCTTTCAGAAGTGACGTAAAGGTTTCCTTGTGAACCTTCGGTCACCAGCTGTTTCTCTTTCAACAGCTTGTGCTCCACATATATAAAGACGGGGAAGAATAGTTAAGGTGTTGTGTCTCACTTTAATATAAGGTTTTTGAAGAGTGAAATGGCCTGTTCATCCAGCTGGCTCTTGCCCAGAGTGAGGGGGTCGTTGTTGTAGGTGAACTTCTGCACCAATTCCTGAACTTTCTTCAGCTGCTGACGGATCTGCTGCAGACTCTCTGCCACCACTGTGAACCTGCAGCACAATTCACACAGTAGCTAATTACACACAAATAATACATCAGTACCAAGGACAGCAACAAAACAAACAAAAGGTCATTTCAAGGACTTTCTTTCAAATTAAATAATGGTAGTTATTTGATAATAAAATGTATTTATTTATCAAATAGAAAATCTTAAAAGTCACCATAAAATCAAAATTGACCTTTTTTTTTGTTCATGGAATATTCCAGTATTTATTATAAATGATTTATCCGTGCACATCATTATTTATTTTAATTCATGTGCCCTCATAATCTTTAATCAAAATAACTCCCTCTTCCTCTTTCAATTACATCACAACAATAGCTAACGACAAATATCCAATCAATACCTGAAATCTCATCCTACATCTTTTCTTGTTCGAGAAGCCATTTCACTCAGATATACATCACAACAAGTAAAGATTATCGCAACTTCTGTTTCAAGCCCACTTTAACCTCTTAAAGTCTGGGACCATTTTTGGGATTTCCGCCTGGATTTGGCCTACCCAATTTGAAAAGCTTCCCATACCCACATACAGTGGTCTAAATTCAAAGGTTTGGTGTCATTTTACAGGAAACCCTTTGAAGTTTCATAAACCACTGCTAAAAGTGATAAACATGTAAGTATATGTTGTCTAAGCTGTAATAACCCCCTCAAAAAAGAGACGCTCTTAATTTTTTTCTTATAAATTCAGTTCTGAAAGTTTGTAATTCAGGCCCTATAGCACCCTGCAGACAGTTTGGGCTGTTTCCACTATATTCCAGAAAATAGTGGAAAAAATAATTTTGTCTGTATCGTGTTGTATGCTAGATTTATACAAATGGATCTGAAGGGAGGACCCTTAACCCCCCAAACCAATATACAGTGGCATAAATGCAATATCCCAGTGTCATTGAATTATTTTTTTCAGTGTTTGTTGAGATATGCTGGAAACAGCCAAAACTGTCTGCAGGGTGCTAGAGCACATAGAGCCTGAGATATAAACTTAAAAAAAAAATTTAAAAAACGCCTATTTTGTTTGTCTGTTTTTTATTTATTTTATATGTTTATTATACCGAACACAACATATACTATAATATTTATCACTTTCAGAAGTGTTTTAAGTAATTTCAGGTTTTACTGTAAAAAAAAAAAAAGCATCTTAGCAGTGGTTTATGTAACTTCAAAGGGTTTCCTGTCAAATGACACCAAAATTGTGTATTTAGACCACTGTATGTGGGTATAGGAAGCTTTTCAATTTGGGTAGGGCAAATCCATACGGAAATGGTCCCAGAGTAATTTAGTGTAAATAAATTACTTTGTGTAAAACAAAAGCCAAAGTGATGCATGTCTCCAGAAAGTAGAGACTCTAGGCTTTCAAATGGTACCACATATGAGGTCAGAGCTCCTCCACAGACATTTCAAATTGAAAGTATATACATGATGATGTCATTCCGGACCCTGGACTTTAAGTGGTTAATAAATCGTCAACGGAAGGCTGCATCCTAGTGAGGCTGTGTCCTTCCTAGTCCAGTCCTTCGGAGGCTAGAGTCAGCATTAAACGTTAGAATTCTGCGGTGGACAGGGCTCAGCATGGGCACCCTGACTGGTCTGCGGCTATGCAGCCCCATACTCAACAAACTGCGACGTATTCTGTGCATTCACTGTGTATTCTGACATCTTTCTATCAGAACCAGCATTGACTTCTTGAGCAATTTGAGATACAGTAGCTCGTCTGTTTGATCGGACCACACAGGCCAGCCTTCGCTCCCCACGTGCTTCAATGAGCCATGGCCGCCCATGACCCTGTCGCCGGTTCACCACTGTTCCTTCCTTGGACCACTGCAGACTGGGAACACCCCACAAGAGCTGCAGTTTTGGAGATGCTCTGACCCAGTCAAACCTTTACGCTTGCCCATTTCTTCTGCTTTTAACACATCAACTTTAAGAACAAAATATTTACTTGCTGCCAAATATATCCCACCCACTAACAGGTGCCGTGATGAAGAGATAATCAGTGTTATTCACTTCACCTGTCAGAGGTCATAATGTTATATGCCTTCATCTCCGAAAACGTTCAAAATGAACTTTATAATGTTCATAATGTTCTTTTTCGTGAATTGGAATGTGTGCAAAGGATTGTGAGTGATTTAAGGACTTGAAGGATACACTTGATGCATCCTTGAAAATGAGCTGAATGAAAGATGCGAAACAAAGGCAGCCTTCCAAGGATCCTTCAAATTGAGACGGCCTTCAGTGGCGCTTGATGACGTGGGAGGCAGCCGAGATACTAGGACGCAGCCTTCCGTTTGAGAAACACCCATTATTTGCTTTCCAGCGTGCAATACAGATCATTTGCAGCGCCTGCTAGAGGTTCTCACCAGCTCTGCAGCTGGTCCAGACACGCATTGGGCGGACCACCGATGCAAGCCATCTGCTGTCGCCTCTTCCACTCGGGTAACTCATCTGATATGAGTGTGAGCTGGATCTGCTCTGCTAGAGTCAGTACATTAGCGATTTCCTTTATCACCACCTGCACACATATATGCTATATTGTAGAAAATATATGATACAGAAGTAACACATTCCTATAGATGTGAACTCAAGCTTGCAGATAAATATGCATGCAGGTGCATTTACCATAATCTATACCTACCTCTCTTTTCATGCTTAGCCCCATAAACATTTGTCGAATTGCCATTTCCTCCAGCTGGATCTCTTTTTTTATCTGGTCATTTGTTTCAACTTCCACTGAAAATATAAAAGTAAAAATCTATATGATTTATGTTTATTCAGAGTCAAACACATCTGTGAAATTTAACATTGGTAGGCAGAGCGAAATGCTAAAAATGTATCTGTTACCTCGACTCTGCAAGGTCTTTCTCTTGAAGTCATACTCATCTTGTACGTCCTCCAAAACCTGGATGTCCTGTTCTATTTCCTAAAGGCAAAGATGGTTTGTGAAACTCTAGTCACACTGCTTCTAGAAATAGTTTTTTCGGGAATGTGCTTCATTTAATGCATTTTTGTGGTTAACACCCAAAAAGATTCAATATCAGCTCCAAAATCATTTTTCGCTGAGATGCTTTACCTGCACTCTTGTCTTCAAATTGTTGATTTTATTGCCCAACTCATTGTGTTGTTCCATCATGAAATTCCCCTGTGATGAGTTACCGCTACCCTAAAAACAAAATTACAAAGAAATGAAATCACAAGTGCAGGTTTGAAATGACAGCTGTGATGCAAGACTAAAAACTTTACTTGTGTACTAAGTGCAGTTTCCAGTATCTTTCTCTCTTCAGTTAGAGTGCTTGCTATGATCATAGCCATGTGAACAGGATCCTCCTGGAAGTGCTCCTAATGGGAGACGATTAATTCCATTAGCTGAGCTATTTCATTTTACAATGTAATCTTGTATAAACATTTTTTTTTTAAATTTGCACCTGTACGTTACGCTTAATTTTGCGTATATTATGCTGTAAGAGGAAGTTGTTTCCCAGGTTGAGACGGCTGTAGTGCTCATCCAGTTGGTTGAGGAGCTCATGGAAGCGCAGGGTGGCCAAGGAAACGTTATTTGCAATGGATTCCCTGCAACCAATAATAATGTGTCAAAGATGTGATGATTTGCAGCAATTCAAGATGCAACTGCATCAATTGAAATATCAAAAAATGAAATGAAATGACAACAAATCTCACCAGTCATGACTCTCAATCCATTGACTGAGATACTGTCGGATCTCCATGGGGAAAGCCTCATCGTAAAGCTGGTCCACTTGCTCCAAATACAGAGAGTCCAGCAGCTGCAGCTGGTTCCAGAGTGTCATCTGCAAACATAAAAACGCAACCCATTATGAGCGTTTACATACTACATCCTGTCTGTGTTGACGTTTGTCACCTATACCTTGTTTTATGCGCAATTATGTTAAAATTAGGCATTGAGTAGTGTTGTAGTCAAGACCACCTAAACCGAGACCAAGTCGAGACCAAGACCAGCGTGTGCCGAGACCAAGACAAGACCAAGACTTTGTGGTGTTGAGACCAAGACAAGACCAAGACAGGGCGAGACCGAGTCAAGACCAAGACCAGACCAGCACTCCTTAAATTCATCTAAAAGATCCATATCTAGTGTCTGAGAAATGACTTATATTGAATACGGTAATTAAATACAATTAGAATAGTAAGACACTAGCGCTGTTACCAATCAAATCACTACCAATAAAATTAATGGCACAGAAGTTGCATCTGTCTTGATACGATTACACCTGCATAAATAATGTTCAGATTAATTTAACATTAAAACATTAACATTATTTAACCGTCACAGAATCCTTTATTCAACCGATTTGTTCAAAGCAACCGATTCTTTTAATAACCAAACGCTGCTGAATTAGCAAAGACACAGTTTAAAATGTAATTTAATATTAACTTCTTGTTTATAGAATGTTTGTATAAATCAATATCATTTGCAATCACGCTAATATATTCATGAAAACAGCTCTCTTGCTATTGCGATATTGCTTAATTCTATTCTATGTTATATAAAAAAACAATCTCAGAATTTTGTGGGCATTTATATAAATTTTTGCACATTTCTGAGACAATTCTGCATTGATTTTGAACCCGGCAGCATAGTAACAAAATAAATCACATTACAAAGAAGTAAGCTGTAAGTTTTTACATCAAATCACATTAATGATATTAAATCAGACAATGCACCGGAAATTTAGTGATATCCTTGCAGTTGTGGTCTTGACTGGTCTTGAGATAAAATCCCGAGTCCTTTAAGTCCGAGACCAAGACAAGACCGAGGAGAAATGCAGTCGAGACCGAGACAAGACCAAGACCATCAAAAAATGGTCTTAAGACCGGTCTCGAGACCAAGACCGGTCTCGAGTACTACAACACTAGCATTGAGCCAATAATAATAGTAATAGTTAATAAAATAAAATAAGTAAAATTTGTTTTTAAAAATGCACAAATGTAATAATATTTAATAGTAAATTAGACTTTTATAAAAAATACATACAAATGTATTATTTTCATTAAAAAAGATTAATAAACAAATAATATTAGAGTTTTAGTGCTGCGCTCATCCATTAAAATCACTAAAATAATCAAGGTTTGATGACGTTCACACCCATAACTATCCTTGTACTAGTGAGATTAAACTATCCATATGAGTGAGATTAAAGTGTATCTGTCTAAGGCAGAACTAAATACAATTTTAGAGACTAATTACATGCTTCTATTCTGTGCAATTAAGATCCATTCGTTTTTAAGCTGTATGTATTTATAACAGAGCAAACATTATATTCTTCAGTTTTCCCACAGCCTTGTACTAGAAAGAACTCAGATAAAACACTAGATAACATAACAGCAAATTACCTTTAAACATGGAAGTTGGGTCAAGGCACAAAAGTAGTATTTCTCAGACTAAGTAGACAAGATACTCGTAGACTAAACTGTCTCGCTCTCTGCTTCAGACTTTTATTCTCTTCAGTTACCCCAAAATGGTAATACGTGAAATACTCACGCAGGTTACAGCCCAGATTGTAATTTTAAGCCAATCGGAATGCTGTAATTATCATATGTAAATATCCTAGTGGTGACGACCAATAATGTTCTAGTGCGTACACTAAACCGCGCCCCCTTAGCGAATGGCTGTTCTAGTCATGCGCAGCCCTCCCTTGACTGTCGCAATGATGCAGAATAGGAACTGCTGAAGGAATGGAAACTTAGCGAAACAATAGAAATGATTGATAAATACATAGTTTAAAAAACATTCATAATAAGCTACAAAGCCTTGATTTGGGAAAGACATTTCTGATCCATCACTGACCTCACGTGGACAAGTCTTTCATGCTGACAGGCTGCGGTCTGGGGCTGAGGGGGTTGAGAAACTCATGGCACAGCCGTCAGGGCAAGCACGCGTTTTCTGAGAAAGCGAGACCTAAACGAACTGAATGCAGGAATAAACCTGAGAAACGAAACTAGGATTAGCATCAGTTCCTTATCATTTTAACACATGCCACTGGATGCGTTTTATGGAGAACTCTTGGCTTACAAATATGCTTTGTGTTCAGGGGCGTACATTTCATCTAAAAGTTGGGGGGGGACAATAAACATGAAATTTCTCAAGAGCAATTTTTGAAGGGGACACAAAAATAATACAGCCAAAATCGTACTTGTAAGGATATGTGTACCACAAAAACAAAAAACATTTTGTACTTATTTGGTGTACTGAAAAATTATCTAATGTCCGTTTTTCTTTTCTCTGTCATTTTATCTGACCAACTACTGATAGTAGTTTAAATACGATTAAGGTTCACCACGCAGTCATATTATAATTATTAAATTATCTTGCGTCCTCCACATAGTATTTTATACTATGATATTCAGATATTTAGATAGGCCTATTCAACTGCAGAAGCCCTCTGATCTGCCACTTATTATCATATTGATCAAAACCCTACACAGATCTGACTGAACTTTTGGTTTAGATTAGCCAATTTTTTTAATTTGGGGGCGGGTTGCTTGAATTTTGGGTTCATTAGCCGATTATTCGTAATGAAAAACAACAACAACAAAACAGTCCAATGACACACTCCCTTAAATAGGCGCTTTTACGCTTTGAAACCAAATCTTCGATAATCTCGTCTGTCAGCGGTTTGCTCGTTCGGCTCGTGCTGTATTGAGCAGACACGTTCAGTTTTTAATTGTTTTGTCAGTTCTCTAACTGAACTAAATGATGTTATTACTGTACAGCGGAGCGGGGCGGTGGGCAAGTGATGTTTAAGAGTGTTTTGCCTAATCTGTATTAAAGAGAAAAGAATCACTTCATCTGACGTTTAAAGTGAATAAAATAGCCTTGACAGCTACTACTGGTGTTTCACCACTGCTGTCTGAAGAGCCTTGTTCTCTCTCCAAACTTGTGTGGTAGTTTTTCTACGGTCTATGGGTAACGTTAGTTGAGGTGCGGTGGATCAAACCACTGTGAGGCAAGGGGGGAGGGGGGACTCAAAATGTTTCTAAAATTAAAACGCATTTTTTGTGGTCCCGTTTGCGTTTGTATTGTTTTACTACTTACACGTTTATTTTAAGTATATATTGTTATATTATTTACAATACTCAGCATGGTTTTTAGGGGGGGACAGCCCTCAGATTGGGGGGGTCCTGTCCCCCCCGTCCCCCCCGCGATTTACGCCCCTGTTTGTTAAATAGGCAGAAATGGAGAACAGATGAGACATTTGTTTCACTTACGTTTAAAATGATCTTATGTGATACCTGTGGCTACGTTGCTAAATTTTGAATAAATCAATGGATGTGCGGTAATTTAATTTTTGATGTCTCCATATCACAATTAAGTGAACATGAGCTAATTTTCAACAGTTTCACTACTTTGGACTGAGCCAATGTTGTATTGTTGGCTATTTATTATTCCAGGTGTATTCAAAGGACATAACTGGTATAGGTATCTCCTATATCCTCAATTTCACTTTTCATCCTGTTTAACTAACAAAAAACAGCAACCTGTTAAGAAACAGGTTTTTCTTATTATTCTATTATTAGTTCATTTTTTTCACTCTAAAATTGTTCTTCCTGTTTGATAACATTACAGAAATTGTAATGTTATAATCTTCCTCAAAGCATATTTTCATTCAAACTCTTTTTAGAACTACCTAATATGATTTCTATCTTGTAAGTTTGCGTTTAATATTTTTTTATCCAATATATTAAAGGTCCCGTTCTTCGTGATCCCATTGTTCAAACTTTAGTTAGTGTGTAATGTTGCTGTTAGAGCATAAATAATACCTGTAAAATTATAAAGCTCAAAGTTCAATGCCAAGCGAGATATTTTATTTAACAGAAGTTCCCTTTCAAAGCCTACAGCGAACAGCTGGCTTGGACTACATCCTGGTACTTCCTTCATAAATGACGTCAGTAGAACAGACTAACCTCCGCCCACAAGACTACGCGGAAAAAGTGGCGTGGTCTTGTTGCTGTCCCACGTGGAGAAGAGGACGTGTCGCGTGGAGAAAAGGAAGTGTTGCGTTTGAGTGTGTTTGTCGCCATGTCGTCGAGACGCTGTTATTTTCATCCCGGAGTCAAATCACCTTTGTTTGGCTTTCCCAGGGACGCTGTAGAGATCATTAAGCGCATACATCACCCCGTTAAGAGGCCCAAAGATTTGTCCATGTTCGGAACACAAATGAAGATATTTTTAATATTCTCATTTTTTTGTTGATCCATTTACAGTCTAGATAATCAACATTTTCAAGCTTATAAAATACAAAGTGATTGTAGAAGTAATCCATACCAATATTTATATATGAATGATATCCTAGATGTCATATAAAATGATCTGTTCAGACTTACAATGGATGGACAAAAATTGAGAATTTTAAAAATATATCTTAATTTGTGTTCCAAAGATTAACAAAACTCTTATGGTTTTGGAATGACATGAGGGTGAGTAAATTATGACAATGTTATGTATTAATTTATGTCATATCTGTGTTAATACTGCAACAAAGTAGTACATTTCCAAAATATATTTTTATTTAAAGAATATTCTGGCCTATTTTTGGCAATTTGAAATGTAGTGCTTTGAATGTAGGGAGAACATGATAGGTTAGCGGCTAGCCTACAACACTGGACAAATTGCCTTTTCAGATCATTGAAAAATCCAAGGCCTAGGCTACTGTATTTGTTTCCAAGTGTGCAAATATGTTCTGTTTGACTCAAAGGCTAATTTTTTGCATTGTGCTTGTATTTTCTGTTTTAGATGCTCTTGCACAGCAGATGGGGACAGTCGCCGTCACCCAATTTACTTTTGCCCAGGCTGTGCAAAAGTGGCTGCGCTATGTGCCTGACCGAGCAGGATGGACTGGACGACAAATCATTCAGACGTCAGAGGACCATGAAATGTAAATAGGCTAAAGTGGACAAATAATGAAATAATAAATGAATTTGTTTTTACCTTAAATAGTGTGATGTGGTCAGTATTTTAGGCTAGGCTATATGCATACAAGCTTTCAAATGTGCCATCACTCGTCAACATCCGGTTGTAGATAAATCAGGATATTCATTATAGGCTATTTAATTTATGGCATTACATTTTCGTATGCCTAACAATCATTTTCTATGGCTTAATAATGATTGAAATTTCATTGAAATCACGTTGATCCTTAGTTCAGTTGAAATTTCAACATTGTTTCAATATTCCTGATAATTGAAATACCATTGAAATTCCGTTGATCTATGGACAGGATTTCAACATTGTTTCAATATTAAAACAGGGTGCAAAATGATGTTGAATCGACATCAGATTTCGATGTTGATTCAATGACTTAATGTTGACAACATAATGTTGATTTAACATAGTTTCGATGACTATTTGCTATCTGGGATGCGTGCTAGTCAATGGTGAGCCGCCGTTCTGCTGTAGAACTCGGAAGCGCTAGCCTGACAAGCCAGACCCACATCAAGATGTTGGGTCTGGAAACTCACCATTGACAGGGCTCAATCCGAGGGGCGGGATAAACGGTTGTCTTTCAAATTGCCTCTGCATGCAATTGGATAGTGCCATGAGCGCCACAACCAACCAGAGCAAAGAAGAAGGTGAAGCTAGTTGGCAAAACTTCGAACATACCGGTATCTTCTTTTCTTAAGAATGACTTCAGTGCCGTTCTTTTCTCAAATAAAAGCTTAACTCAAAGTCTTCCAGAGTCGCGGCCAAAGCAGATTCGAAAGACCGCTGTTCTTCAGCTTCTGTGTTTACGAGTAGCACGCAGAACCTCCGCAACTCTGCCGTGACGTGCCGTCATTATGTTAAGCCCGCCCACCGATTCTATACACGCTGTGATTGGCCTGACCAGAGTTTGGTTTTTCCAGCTCTCAGGTCTACCGAGAGTTGCTAGACTACACTCGCGGCAAAATTAATGTAAACAGTTAAACAGGATGAAGTGAAATTGAGGATATAGGAGATACCTTTACCAGTTAAAACAATGTCCTTTGAATACACCTGGATTAATAAATAGCCAATAATACATTGGCTCAGTCCAAAGTAGTGAAAACAAAGTAGCTCATGTTCACTTAATTGTGATATTGAGATAAACAAAAACTAATATGATTTTAATCTTGTAAATGTGAGTTTAATAGTTTATCCAATATATTAAGACATGACAGGGATATGAAAATTTACTGCATAGTAGTGTCACAGTGGATTGTCACAGAAACGAAAATTCATTACGATTAATTTATGACTCATTGTACTGCCAAAAGTTTTTTTTTTATTGTCACTTGTGCTAGACGTCAGCCTTTTTTTTGCCACATCATAATTAATGAAGTAGATGGGAAATTGTTTGCATATTTAGTTGCACAAACGACTTAAGGTCGTATTTGCACACACTCAATAGACATAGTAAAGTGTATAAAGCCAAGTGTATTAAAGTGCATATAATAATAATAGACTTTAATGGAAGTTTTCTGTTTATAAAGATTTACTTCGACCAACGTTAAAGGAGAACATGGTTAGATTGCTATTTATATTTATAGATTGCTAAACTACTGGATTCTACTGTGCAAACACTTTACAGATGCTGTCAGGAAGAATGTGGATATAAGTCCCATGTTGGAACATGCTGGCTGCTGCCCACTCAACATTTCCATACTCATAATGTCAACAACCACAATCCATTGTTGGTATTTAGTAAACTGCTATTACTACTACTACTACTACTACTACTACTACTACTACTACAACTAATAATACAATAGACAAACCATAAAATTCTTTATTTAAAAAATACTATAGCAACATCAAGCTTGTCAATAGCAATATATACATAAACTGTATAATGGGTATAATGTTAAGGGAGATGACTGTTTTGTCCAATTTTACAGATACATGACGTACATAACATACTGACGGTCTTTTGGAATATACAACTCTGTCAGCAAATCAAAACAGAGAAATTATGTTTTTGGTGGCATAGAGCCAGAAAAGTTAAGGAGAGCAAAAGAAAACAGAATAAAAAGACGGGACGCTTTGAAACCATCCAAAATCTTGAATCCGAGCCAAATGTGGTTGTTGCCCTTTCTATGGTGAACTCATCTGCAATGTAAACAAGAAAAAAAATTTCTGATTAGGTTAGTTTACATGTCTTAAATGTATAGATGCTTAAACAGGTATGCTTTATTAGTGACAGCCCCAAATAACCCACAAGATATGTTTCTGAACAGAATAAAATAAATAAATAATAATAATATACAAAAATTAAAACATTAATTAATAATATTCATAAACACAGCTGGACCCAAAAGCCAAAAACCACATTGAATTTAAACAAGAATATTAACAAAATTGTATGGGTTTGAAAATGAAAAATACACATTTAAGATATTGCATGGTTGTTTATGGAAGCTTGTTTCCGCCATGGAATAAAAGATAATTGTGACTTTTTATCTCACAATTGCGAGTTTACATGACTTTGTGAATTGCGAGATATACAGTGAACTTTTTCGTAATTTCGTGTTATAAAGTTGAATTGCAAGATATAAAGTCGCAATTGCGTGCGCAATTCTGACTTTATAACTTGCAATTGCGAGTTTATATCTCACAATTCTGAGAAAAGAAGTCAGAATTGGCTTTATGCACAGCTGCACTACTTCCTGAACTTCAGCCAGCTCCTTTGTTTCCTGTCTGCCATTATTGGACAAACTGATTAATCCAGGTGTGCCTGACCTCTGTAGTCACAACAGCAATAATCAGGCACACCTGGATTAATCAGTTTGTCCAATAATGGCAGACAGGAAACAAAGGAGCTGGCTGAAGTTCAGGAAGGAGTGCAGCTGTGCATAAAGCCAATTGCGAGGAAAAAAACGTCAGAATTGACAGCATTATAGTAAGCTTTAAAACTTTAAAATGTTATTTACAGCGCTTTCAAACTCAAAGGGACTGAGGTGCTGGGTAATAATTTCAAACATTCCAGGAGACATTGGCGGTTCAGGAGAGGAGCATGCATGTTGGACTGGACCACTGAGAAATGAGGACATCAAAGAAAGTAAAAAATCATTAGAATCAGTTCATGCAATCATGCAACACTGAGACAAAACATTTATAAAAATAAATATTAATATGAAAGAAATGAAGATACTCACTTCCGATGGGAAATTGGAACTAATTGTGTCTGAATGTAAGGACAAACTGTAAAAGAACGAAAAACAAAACAACATTTTAGCATATGCTATTTCTAATCTTTCCACAACTATAGTAAATAATTGGGCCAGAAACAAATGGTCAGTGAAAAGGAGCTTAACTTCAAGAAAATGTTTATTGTCAACCAAAGAATGGTCAATTAAATATTAAATGAGCTGATTATAATATGATGTGAGACATTTCTAAGTACTGTATACATATTTGTGTGACCATAAACAAAATACATGAAGTAAACATTAACCTTAAATAGAAAAAAAGTGTATGATATTAACATTAATAAAATGATACAATCCAGTGACAAACGTAGCTTAAATTAAGCTGTCACTCAATAGGCTAACATTTATATTATATCTCCCATAAAATAAAGAAAAAGGTTTGTTTGTTGTTGGTCATTTTTCTTACAAAAAGTTTGGAAACAGGGCCGACAAGTTAAGCATGATGAATAGAGTCAAAAGTAGTGTTCCTGAGCGTTTCTGCAATTTCTTAGGTGTGTCCCAATTGTATAGAATGTTTTCATTTTAACAGGGCTGTACACAAAATATGGGACACAGTGAAATATTATAAAGTTTACAGACATCTAACCTTTGTTTTGCTGGCTATTGTAATGTTTTCCAAAAGCCTCGCCCTTCGGGATGTCGGGATAAAGGAACTTAAGAGGATTCTCTGGAACAACACCATCTGCAATGACCTTATAGTCCCGTATTATATCAGCAATGGGCAGGGCGCTGAGACGGTTTTTCGTGTACGGCTCTACAGAGGTGAACTTTGGGTCTCCTGTGGGCAGAATTTGTGTTATTAAGATTATTCAAATACACATTATTTTAGCTATAAGATAAAAGGCATCTTCTAAATTTTGGAACAACTCCAAGGCTGGAATTTCCCTCAGCAAATCCAAGTGAGGAAATTACAGTAAATGCTTAACTTGGCACAAGTTCCTGAATTGTGTGGGCTTGCAAACAGAACATTTGAACTGTTCACTCAGTGAAACTTGTTTTGTGTTGCTATCTTTGCTTCACAACTGGACACCTGTGACATCATGTCTCCTATATTATAAACCAGTGAATATGGTCCTTCAAACATAATGATTATATAGCAGAAAAACAAACCATTTTCATCCTGCTCAACCCAGGTAAAGGTGATTCCTCCAAGGTGACTTTCGCTAAAGCGTAGCAGGAATGTCCCCGGCTCCTTCTCCTTCAATAAGGCACGTTCCATCTCTTTACTTACAAATCCCATTATGTAACTGACAACCAAAACAGAGTCCATTGAGAAGCAGAAAAAAAGTGTTGCAAAGAGCAACAAATTAATCCAGCATGGCAGATAAATCAGAACAGAACTCACATTATCACAAATATACTGATAAATATATTAATAAAACAATAATTTCAAATTGTTTAACCCTCTGGTGCTCTTCGTTTAGGGGTTGCATTGGTTGTCTTCCCGGTCATAAGTGACCGGACACTTAAAATTAAACTTCCTCCACCCCAGTAAAACCAATGCAATTTATTTTTCTTCAATAATATTTTTTCTTTTTCATTTTGTATTTTGAGATGATTTGATTAATATTTATGCAATAATTATGGTCTATTTTTACCATTGAAAATTATACAAACAATTTTTTTTTTGTAATTTCTTTTTTTTATTTTTATTATTATTGCAGTATTTCAGGTTAAAATATAGCCTGGTTAAAACCAGACCATTCTCAGTAGTAACTGAGTTATGGTCTGGCAAAGCTTCATAGACAAATCATTTCCAAAGGGGCGTCACCAACGGGCGTTGCTCAAATACCTCTCGGCGCAATTGGATAGACCTAAAACCAATCAGAGCGATGAGGGAGATGACGTATGCAGAGCGACGGAGAAACATCTGAGACTCTGGCCGTCTCTCAATATGCGTTCTTGTCTGTACTTGTGTTCTCAAATAGGAAATGACCCCGGTTTCCATTTCAGAAATCGGGTCACCTTACCTAAACCACATATTAATGTTTAATATATATATATTTTTTAAATGTAAACGAAAAGAGGCAGGGTGTTTTATACTTCGTTCTATTATAAATAAATAAGATAATCAATGTAGGCCTAGCTACGCGTTGCCTGAACCACATTCGTGAGGCTATTATGTTTAAGAATTTTTTTTAATGAAATGAGGCAGTGGTGTTTTATGACATATTTCGTACACAAACTTCTGACTTGCAAAGTTTGACTCCGGAGAACAAACTCCCGAGGACGGGAGGACACTAGTCCGCCTACTCTGCTAATGGACAAGCAGCGTTCTAGACAGTATCACTCAGTATATATTTGTATATTTTAGGCTAAAATAAAATGAAATATATGATAAAACACCAATCTACCTCTTTTAATTTTCATTATAAAAGCCTCTTTTCGTTTACATTTTTAAAAAAAAACATTAATGTGTGCATAATATAGACTATGATTATCACTGTAATGAATGAAATATGACATAAAACACAATCCAGTCTCTTTTTGTTAAATGTCAGTTTATGTGTGATCAATAGCAATTATAAAAGTATAAGTAAAAGGTATAAGAAGCTGTACAATAAATAAAGCAATTCAGTCACTAGGAGACTACAACGGTAAAGTTTAATAGCTTACAGATATAAAGTTATGAAACTTCACTTTGCCCTCAGACAAAACGATCTGTCAGGGAACAAATTATAGATTAATGAGAGCAAAAGATCAGACGTTAGATCTACACCAGACGAATCATATCTTATGTTTAACTACTACAGAGACATCAGAGCCAGCGGCAGACGGCTGAAGGACTGGCCGAGGAAAGGCTCCTCTCGGCGGGGTTAATGAGCGATTGAGCGCCGCTGATCTACCGGAGCTCACAACAAACGGCAGATCAAATTTTCAAAAAGGCGCTCTCTTTATAAATAAACCACAGATTTGAGCTTTAAACAACTACATTCTCGCCTGAAAAGGACTTAAAACTATATTTTGTGAAACATTAATACTACCAGAGGGCTCTTGCTAAGACCCATTCGTTTAGCCACCATAGGGCTAAGCTGGGATCAGACTTTTGCCGAATCCAGTCGGTAGGACAGCGATAACATCTTTTTTAGATATGAAAGCTTCGAGTGTTGTTCTTTGCTCGTGTTTTAACTAAAAGGAAAAGTTTAAATCGCTTAAAACAGACGCGATAGCTGATTCGAACGAGTGATGCTCCACGGCGGCAAATCTGCTTCAACGTCGCTGCGCTGTCGTCATCGTGTAAAGCCCGCCCCAACGTTTCTGATTGGTGCCTCGATTTCTAGGGATTAGAAATGGGTTTGAATGGGCTCTTTGCCAGACTACTTGCAGAGCAAATCTAAATTTGCCGGAAGTTGTCTGGGTTTTCCCAAGCTAGTTAAAATAGAGACTAGGCCTTCAAAATAAAATGTTTTGAAGGCAGTGCTCTCTTTTGGAATTCTTTAAGAAATCATGCAACCATGGGTGTAATCACTAGAGGTCTCTATGGAGAGGCTTGAGAATTCCCTAGTTCTCTTTGAACACATTTAATGATTTTTCTCAAAGAAAAAAAAAGTCTCAAAGACTATTTATTATAAAGTTTTAGATTTTTTTTTTTTTTTTATTGTTAGAAATATAGATTTTTTTTTTTCTGTGAATTTGTGTTTTTGCAGATTTCTGATTCATTTCCTATGGTCATTTTTGACTGAAGAGCACAAGTGGGAGTATTTTTTACGACCACTTAGCATTTTTGTGTTTACATACCTAATGCTAGAAAAGTCACCAAGTTTCATATCATTCTGATGAAGCTATGATTTAAAAAAATTCAAAATGTGGTTCATAGGTTCAGTTTTTCATAGGTGTATGTGTGTGTATAAGTGTGTGTGCATGTGTGTGTGAGTGGATGTGTCAATATCACACTCTTGATGTTTTAGAGTGTCACCCTTTTACTGCTGTGTACTTTTTTTCAGCATCGTGGCCGATTTGTAGATTGTACACACAAATATTCTGAGAATTTGTGTTTTTGCCGATTTCCCATTCATTTCATATGGTCTGTCATTTATGACCGAAGACAATGAACGCTACTTTTTTTTTTTTACGACCAATTAGCATGCTCGAATCATGACCCCAATTTTTGTGTGTGTTTACATACCTAATGCTAGAAAAGTCACCAAGTTTCATATCATTCCGATGAAGCAGTGATTTTTAAAATTTCAAAACAGAACATTTTCCGGTCAGAAATGACCGAAGAGCACCAGAGGGTTAATAGTTGCATTCAGAGCTGATATGTGTATATTTTGTGTTCTATTTATCATGCATCTGAATGTCATAAGATTAGGCCACTGACCCATCAATCCAAACAGGAAGTAAATGTTTCTTGATAAGGTCCAGGATAGAATCTAGCCACAGCCAAAAACTAAATGACTTGCCAGGGATGTTTTCCTGAGAGCAACAGAAAAAAACATTGTATTTATATACCGTAGTTATGTTTTTCATGATGCTCAGGTACAATTTGAACATAGCAAGAGAATGATATAGTTTTTTAATATTACCTTCCAGAACTTGGACCAAGAAACCTGGCAGTCATTAAAAGAAGCGTGTTGACCTTCAGGAACAATTACAAAACACTGTTTAGATGGAGGCAAAAATACGTTCACAATAAAACTGAAGGAAAAAAAAGAGTAAAGCAGCTGACAATGACATAAATGCCCTATTATATATATATATATATATATATATAATATATATATATAAAAATAAAAACATACCCAGAAGTTTATCTCCCAGCATGTTAAGCTGCTCCTTGTTGAGTCCTCGGCCTGCAAAACTTGAGAACTGCCAACTGAGCACCTCTGAGAGTTGGCTCCAGCTTGCCCGCAAAGGGTTACTGAAGAACCCAAGGTTCTAAACACGTCAGAGAAGTACAAATAGTCAAGCCTTGCCACTGATTAAAACTATGACCTCTAGTTCTTTTAGTCGTATAATACAATAGTAAACCACATGCTGATCTTAACAATTTCTACCAAGTGCTGCAAGTCATAAAAAGGTACTATAAGTCTAGACATCCATTCTTTTGCATCTGCTTTAAAACTTTGAGAAGCTCACCTTAGGGTCATCAGTTAGCAGGTTGTACCACATGACGGAGGCCCAGCCCCCTGGGAGCTGACTGACATTGGAGATGACCACCAGTGGAAGGGAGCAAGTCTGCACAAAAGAAAGTATAAACCCAGAAAGCGGTATCATGGTTAATAACCAAAAAAAGATCATAAATGGTATTAGCACACTAATTTCCCATGCAAATTATTACAGAGCTGTTCTGGTCAGAATTGTACATTTTCATGTAATAATTTATAAAAGATGTAATTCATAAATAATTCACATATAAATAAAACATTACAGACAAAAATATGAATCATAAATATCATTAAAATTGACTTGACATTAATGTAAGTATGGCAATAGTACAAATATATTGATACATATATTAAGCAAGGATGCATTATATTGATCAAAAGTGAAGTAAAGGCATTTATGTGACAAAAGATTTCTGTTTCAAATGTCCTTTTGAACTTTCTATTCATCAAAAAATCTTGAAGAAATGTATAAGTTTCCATAAAACATATTAAGCAGCACAACACATTTCAACATGATTGATAATAATAATAATAATAATAATAATAATAATAATAATAATAATAAATGTTTCTTAAGCAGCAAATTAGCATATCAGAATGATTTCTGAGAGATCATGTGACAGGAAAATTGACAGACTGGAAATTCACCTCTGCTTTCGATTTTAACTGTATATTTAAACAAACAAAAAGCATGATTTTCAATGAAGTTTTAAACAGAAATATCTTTTTTTGTTCATTATTTACAGTTTCAAGTCCCCATGAGTCAGTGTGCATTCAGGTTGAAGTCCCCACCGGGATAGAAAAACATGAACACGCGAACGCACGCACGCACGCACGCACGCACGCACGCACGCACACACACACACACACAGACACTTAAGCACACCTCAAGATCAATATCCAGGCCCTGTAACATCAGCATGGCCTCAAAGTTGAGAGAGTGTAACTCCTCTGTTACTGACAGGGGACCCTGTAAAAAAGAGACACAGTATGTTACACTTCAATGCCAATATCGAGGATAAACTGTGTGAGACTGCCCTCTGTTGGCACTTGGCAGGATGATGCATTCCACATCGACTAACAACATGAGAAAAAATATCATCTCGTAACAAGACATACAGTGAGGAAAATACGTTTTTGAACACCCTGCTATTTTGCAAGTTCTCCCACTTAGAAATCATGGAGGGGTCTGAAATTGTCATCGTAGGTGCATGTCCACTGTGAGAGACATAATCTAAAAAAAATTACAGAGGTCAAACGTTTCCTGTAGTTTTTCACCAGGTTTGCACACACTGCAGGAGGGATTTTGGCCCACTCCTCCACACAGATCTTCTCTAGATCAGTCAGGTTTCTGGCCTGTCGCTGAGAAACACGGAGTTTGAGCTCCCTCCAAAGATTCTCTATTGGGTTTAGGTCTGGAGACTGGCTAGGCCACGCCAGAACCTTGATATGCTTCTTACAGAGCCACTCCTTGGTTATCCTGGCTGTGTGCTTCAGGTCATTGTCATGTTGGAAGACCCAGCCTCGACCCATCTTCAATGCTCTAACTGAGGGAAGGAGGTTGTTCCCCAAAATCTCGCAATACATGGCCCCGGTCATCCTCTCCTTAATACAGTGCAGTCGCCCTGTCCCATGTGCAGAAAAACACCCCCAAAACATGATGCTACCACTCCCATGCTTCACAGTAGGGATGGTGTTCTTGGGATGGTACTCATCATTCTTCTTCCTCCAAACACGTTTAGTGGAATTATGACCAAAAAGTTATATTTTGGTCTCATCTGACCACATGACTTTCTCCCATGACTCCTCTGGATCATCCAAATGGTCATTGGCAAACTTAAGACGGGCCTCGACATGGTTTCAGCAGGGGAACCTTCCGTGCCATGCATGATTTCAAACCATGACGTCTTAGTCTATTACCAACAGTAACCTTGGAAACGGTGGTCCCAGCTCTTTTCAGGTCATTGACCAACTCCTCCCGTGTAGTTCTGGGCTTATTTCTCACCTTTCTTAGGATCATTGAGACCCCACGAGGTGAGATCTTGCATGGAGCCCCAGTCCGAGGGAGATTGACAGTCATGTTTAGCTTCTTCCATTTTCTAATGATTGCTCCAACAGTGGACCTTTTTTCACCAAGCTGCTTGGCAATTTCCCCGTAGCCCTTTCCAGCCTTGTGGAGGTGTACAATTTTGTCTCTAGTGTCTTTGGACAGCTCTTTGGTCTTGGCCATGTTAGTAGTTGGATTCTTACTGATTGTATGGGGTGGACAGGTGTCTTTATGCAGCTAACGACCTCAAACAGGTGTATCTCATTTAGGATAATAAATGGAGTGGAGGTGGACATTTTAAAGGCAGACTAACATGTCTTTGAGGGTCAGAATTCTAGCCGATAGACAAGTGTTCATATACTTATTTGCAGCTGTATCATACAAATAAATAGTTAAAAAATCATATATTGTGATTTCTGGATTTTTTATTTTTAGATTATGTCTCTCACAAGTGGACATGCACCTACGATGACAATTTCAGACCCCTCCATGATTTCCAAGTGGGAGAACTTGCAAAATAGCAGGGTGTTCAAATACTTATTTTCCTCACTGCAAGACATCTCATAGGTCTTTTAAGATTTAAAAATAGTTCACTGTAAGAGATACGCCTATAAAGGCAGCAGTCTTTCTAACCTCATTTCCTTTTCCTCCGGTAGGACACTTTCTCTCTTTCAGCTGCTGCAGAACACAAACACATCATAAAATATCTTCCCTCTTAAAGGCATAGTTCACCCAAAAATAAAATCTAAATATTTTACCCACCCTCATGTTCATTTTCACACAACTCATTTAGACAACAGCTTATAGTGATCACAATTTCAAGCTCAGGACCAATAAAAAAATTACAATATTCAACGACAAAGTCGTGCCATTTATGTGAGGAACAGACCAAAGCTGAAGTTATTCACTTTTTGGAGCCATGGTCACTACAAACTATCCTTGTATGGAATGAAAGCTTTAAAAAAAAAAAAATCACCTTTTATGTTTCACAGAAAAACATTAGCATATGGGTTTGGAGCAACGTGAGGGTGAGTATATAATGACTAATTAATTTTCCTACAGTGGGTGAACTAATAATTGACATATATTTAATAGAAAGTCTTATAATAAACAATATTGCTTTTGAATGGTGTGCTAGAATTCAGAGTTAAATACCAGATGCCTGAACTCTACAGAAAGGCAGCCATTCGACTCCTCAACATCCATCACTTTGGTATTGTTGGTGAGGATGAAGAACTGTCTGTTCCTATAAGGAAATATCAGTACTGTTATTTATGATATTTTCGTCACGTCCTCTGTACTGTTAATTACAGTAACCCACTATATAGAACTGGTACAGAATTTAGCCTGCTGTCTCCCTTCCCCCACACACTTAGCTGAAAAACTCATATTGAAAATTGGCCTAAATAAACAACAGGAAGTTGCTTCTTCTCTTTGAGGTTGAGTGCACTCACACTTTGCCTGGTGGAAGGTCTCTGCAAACAAATAGAAAAGAGTAGAAAAACATGGTCACGTTGGGCTAAACACGCCTATCATACAAACATTGCTTGCATCGCTTGTGAACACTAAAAAAATTATTTTGAAACAGACTTGAATGCAAATGTGAAAATGAGTATAGGTTATGATATTGATGAGAGTGATTATCATAGTTGGGTTATTCCTAGTATGCAGTACTTTTTCATGTCCCTATCATATACTGTATGTCGTAATATATATTTCACAATTTTAAAGATGGATTTCGTATTAGGGATTATTATTATTTTAGGAAAATTACTTTCAATAATTTCACTACTGGTACTTTGGTTTAAGTGGATGTTACCATTTTTGTCATGTGAATCTTTTGTAACATTATAAATGTCTTTACTGTCAAAAAAAAGAAAGAAAATTCTTACTGACCCAAAACATTTGAAGGTAGTAAAATGTTGCAAAAGCTTCCTATTTCAGATAAATACTGTTCTTTTGAACTTTCTATTCATCAAATAATGAAAAAAAAATTTTTACACAAGTGTTTTCAGGATTGATAATAATAATAAATGTTTCTTGAGCAGCAAATCATCATATCAGAATGATTTCTGAAGGATCATGTAACACTGATGAATGGAGTAGTGATGCTGAAAATTCAGCTTTGCATTACAGAAATAAGTTGTTACTTTTGTAAAAAAATCTTACTGATCAAAAACTTTTTAAAGGCAGTGTATATGTATATATAATGAATTACTCTTCAACTAAAGGAATTTGAGATTTGACTGACAAAAGCCAGTTCATTGACATCATCCTCCAGGAAGTGACATCATGTGTGGTAGGAAGACTACAGCACAAACGTCAAAAAATATTATGATGAATAATGTGGTTTTCTGACATCAGTTGGTTTATTTAACTCTAAAACATTCCATGCCATCTAATACAAATCTGTATGACAATATCAATAGGCTACATAAAAAACGTTTTTTATATACTGTATATATGTATTTAAATGTACTTTAGATTGACAGCCTCCTATAAGCTGAATGTCATCCCTCACAACTTTAGATTTGCATCTTGTTATATTCCAAACTGTTAAATTTATTGAAATTGTGTAAGTAAACAAGTTATACATAGTAAGTGTCTGATCTTGACCAGATTATATTTCTTTAAGACTTATTTACCCTTTTATAGAAATACTTCCTCATGTTACAGCCTTTAAGTCTTTTTAATAAGTTGGGTTGTTGAACATGTATTGAATAATATGAATGACCCAGGTTATCAAGATAAAATGTAGACATAATTCAGGAAACTTACTTATCAAATGTTGTCTTGACTTTGAGTTGATAATCCACCTCAGGTAACTTAACCAGCAATCTAAAAAGGAAAAAAAGTGAACTTAAATTGGCAATATTTATGTTTGACTAAAGGCAGTCGACTTGTTGTGAAATTAGACTTGTTTACATGCAGAGTTTGAGGGAGGCTGTGGTTCATACCTGACCTTGGTGGTAAACTGCACCTGTGTTTTGATGATTAGAGGTTTCTGAGGGTGTGTAGGCATGCAGGGCTGCTTCTCCACCACAAAGGAGCTGCAAACACGACCAAGAAAGATTATCCAGGTTTTCTGATCATCCAGCACAGCCTTTCTATTGTTCTCTTTCATTGAGTTTAATGTTTTTATGCCACTATAATCCTAAAGTGAATTGCTGTGACTTAAAATTAAACAAAAATGAAAATTCAGTCATTAGTTACTCACCCTCATGTCATTCCAAACCCATAAGACCTTCGTTGATCTTGGGAACACAAATTAAGATCTTTTTGATGAAATCCGAGAGCTTTATGATCCCTCCATAGACAGTGATTTAATTGACACTTTCAAGGTCCAGAAAGGTAGTAAAGACATGGTTAAAATAGTCCATGTGACTACAGTGGTTCAACCTTAATTTTATGAAGCGACAAGAATGCTTTCAAAAAGAAACAAAAATAACAACTTTTTTCAACAATCTCTTCTCGTCTGTGTCAGTCTCCTACGCTGTTGACGTTGTAAATACAGTGCAGTGCTTCCTAGTTCTACATCAGAACGGTGGCTCACCATTGGCCAGCTCCTGTGTCAGCATCACACGCATGCATTGTGGTGCTCACGTTAACAGTGTAGGCCAATGGTAAGCCGGCGTTCTGAAGTAGTGCTTCGAAAGCGCTGCACTGTATTTACTACGTCAACAGCGTAGGAGACTGACACAGACGAGAAGAGATTATTGAATAAAGTCGTTATTTTTGTGTGTTTTTTTTGTGTGCAAAAGTATTCTTGTTGCTTCATAAAATTAAGTTTGAACCACTGTAGTCACATGGACCTACTTTTCTGGGCCTTGAAAGTGGTAATTAAATTGCTGTCAATGGAGGGGTCAGAGAGCTTTTCATCAAAAATATCTTAATTTGTGTTCCGAAGAAGAATGGTCTTACGGGTTTGGAACGACATGAGGGTGAGTAATTAATTTTAAAATGGACTGAATTTCCATTTTTGGGTGAACTAACCCTTTAATAAATGTAATGTAATCCCTAAATTGTACCTTTTAATGAGGTGGTATATGAGGTATTTGACTTGCTCCTCCATCTGAGGTCTCTGGAGAGGGATTGGATCACTCTCGTAAGTGACCTTCAGAATCAGCTCGCCCAGTTTGTCCAGCTGCCTTTTAATCTGGAACAGACTCTGGGCTGTCAGTGTAAACCTGTAAAAGTGATATCACATAAAGGTTTGATTAAAAGTTGAACAAAACGAATCTCCTTGCAACCACAAAACACCATAAACACCCTAGAAACCAGCCACAATACCCCATTCACTACCTAGCAAGCATTCAGAAAACCTTAGAAACCACCTAGAAAGACATGCACTATCGTTTAAAAAGTTTGGTGCCTAAATAAATATTTCTTAATAATTTTAATGTTGAAAACAGCAGCTGCTTAACATTTTTTTGCAAACCCTGACATTTTTCTCAAGATAGAAATCTTTATTACATTATAAAGGTCTTTACTGTCACTTTTGATCAATTTAATGCATAATTGCTTAAAGCTGCGTTTTGTGTTCAATATTTACAAAACTTATATAATGAGAATGTACAACATGAATCCATTTTCCAAACCGTGTTTTTGTCTTACCCTACATCATTATGGTAAACTTATAATAAGTGTTTATATTGGGCCTATTTCAGACCGGTCTGGTAGGAACCACTGCAGAGGAACACAGTCCCTGCGTGACTCGCCATAGACATAAACAGAGAGAAGTAGCTCCGGCTGCAACGTTCTTCCACAAGTTTTACTTCCTGCTTGTCTTTACATTGAACATTGTGCCTTTTTAGTATGATAACATTTAAAAGATCTATATTAAACATCATAACTGAACAGTGGATACAGTGGTGGCCAAAATTATTAGAACACTTCTGGGAGTTGTCTTATTGGGGCTGGATTTATTTTCCAAGAGGACAATGACCCGGAATATTCTTCTAGCTATTGCCGGAACTACCTGCGACGGAAGGAATCTGCTGGAACATTGAAAATGATGGACTGGCCCCCTCAAAGTATGGACCTCAACCCCATTGAGCGCATTAAGGGTGAGTTGGAAAATAAACTGCACAAATCTATTGTACATTCAAAGGAAAGCCTTAGGCTTCAGTTGCAGGGCATGGGATAACATTGGTGTTGAAGTTATCAGAGGAAATATATTGACACTATTCCAGAGAGACGTGCTGCTGTAATTGCTACAAAAGGTGCACATACCAAATATTAAAGTTCAAAGTGGATAAAAACAGTACGACTCACTTCATCTGATATTTGATGGTCAGAGCAACCATCTGCATGTTTCATGAACATTATGAAATGAAATCATGTTTTGGAGGCAAAAGGACAATATTTTCAAAACTGTCAGGTGTTCTAATAATTTTGGCCACCACTGTATTATTTTATTTCTTTATACAGTATTTATATGGCGTTATACCAGTTCTGGAGCTGGTCCAGTCCTATCAGAACCGGTCCTCCAATGCAGGCGATCTGTTGCCTTCGTTTCCATTCCTTAAGTTCAGGGTTAAGCTGGGAGGAAATCAGGGCATCGATTTCCTTTATAACATCTGCAATCTTTGACAATATCTCCTGCAAAAGTACAACAAAGTGCAAAAATCGAGGTTAACAATGACCAGCCAACAACAATGCACACATCTGAGCAAAGATGTGTGAAAATCACTCAAAACCACCAGTCTTTTTTCCATTATCTAATCAAAATGAAGTTAATAAAGCATATTCTTTGGAATATTGTAATATTGAATATAGCTACACAGGTTCCCTTTCAGTCGGTCACGTTCGACGTACGTCGGAACTGACCGACGAATTGGGATCTGATTTCAGAGACCAATCTACTTTGAGTGTTTTAAAACAAGCCAATGAAGATTGGCATGCGATTCACGCATTCCACGCTCCGCCCCGCAGCACGGGTATAAATAAGGAAGTGGAATGCATGATCATTGCTTTCTACTTCGGAGCCGAACAGTGAATGTTTCCTGTTTCCTACGAAAAGTGTTCGAGTCTCGTGAGAGGACTGCTTCTGCCAGTGCGGGTGTGACGGCGCGTCTGAGCGAGTGGCTGCTTCAACGGACATCAAAGTGTTGGTTCGCTGGGTGTTTCCGTTTTGAGTGCACACACAGGCTTGCACTATTGTACTGTGTGGTGCCGCGATCATCTCCCTGAGTGCTTCAGCACATAAAAGAGCAGTTTCCTTTCTAAAAGAGCAACACGGTTTGGTCCTGCGTCTTTTTCAAGATGTCATTCAAACCACCGTGTGTTTCTGGGTGTGGTTGTTTCCTGTCCTCATTTGACGGCCACGATCTCTCTCACATATAAACATGTGAGATTGCGTTCGTGGGTGATCCATGCTCTCTCAGGAGAGCATGGTCACATCGACGCGTTGTTCGTCTCAAGCCTTTCTCGTGTGCCGTCGGGCGCCGGCTGACAGCGTGGGTTGCCACGGCAACCCAGCGCGTCACTCGGCGCTAGAGATGCGCGGTCGAGACTATGAAACCTCAAACGGGGTTGAGTCCCTTTGCCTATTCCCCGATCTAGTTTATTTTCTTGCAAAAGCCAGAGAAGTGCTACTTCGGCTAATAAGCCTTGGTGACCTGAGGATTACAGTGGTGCTTCCCCACCGGGTACGTCTCCGTGGACCCCCACTCCTCTATCGCATTACAAGCATGCTGAGACTGTGTTTGTGGGTGGTTCATGTTCTCTCATGAGGACATGATCACGTCGGTGCGGTGTTCGTCTTGCCTTTTCATAGGGCTTGAGCGTTCAGCGCACCGTGTGCCGTCGAGTTTGACGGCCACGTTCACTGTCTCACATGCCTGCTGGCAGCCTACAGATGGGATTGCTGGTCCTTTTAAAAAACAAGGGGACCTAGTATTTCATTTGGGGCTCTGGCAGAGGACAGATGTCAATTGCTGCATCGGAGAGAGGGCTGTTATGCGCTGGAAATGATGAGGCTGAGTTCCCACTATAATAGTGTGTGTGCTCTTGCTGAATCAGATTCAGAGGTGACAGCCATGCTTTCCCGGGTGGCTGAGGCGTAGTGCAACGCGTAAAATCGCCTTGCCTACCCCCGTGCCTTTTTCCCCGGATGGGCATTGGAAAAATTAGCAGTATGGAACTATTTGGTATCAAAACATGGAACACCAAAAGGGCCAAAATCTGTATACATTTTTCCCTCTCACTACCCTCTGTCCTGTATGCATGAGGGTAGTCCCATCCCAGGGGTTATGCAGGAACGGAGTGCGGGGGTGGACCTCGCTCTCCGGGCGATGGAAGTCACCGCACGCTCCCTGGGTCAGGCGATGTCCACACTAGAGATCCAGGAACCTGGGGCTAAACCTGGCGGATATGCGTGAGTCCGACTAAGTTCGGTTCCTCAACGCCCCTGTCTGTCAGGCTGGCCTCTTCGGCGACGCCGTCGAGAACTCTGCCCAGCAGTTCTCGATGGCCCAGAAGCAGACAGAGGTGGTAGAAAAAAACAAAAAACATCCTAATTCGAAAGGGCGCCTCTACCTGCTTGTCGCCACGGGCACCCCCCCTGCGTCCGCCTCCGCCCCTGCGAAACCCAGGCAGTGGGGTGCTGGACGTAAGGGAGGCGCCCAACCCGCTCAGGGCTTTGCTAGTCTACAAGCAAGCGTAAGGGCAAGCGGCCCTGAGACGGGCAGCCCAGGGAGAACAGGAGCTGCTCTGAGGGAGTGGGTGTCCGCTGCCCTCCCCCACCCCCCGGAGGAGGACCGGGGGGCCCCGACTGGTCTCATACTCTGCCGCTGGCTCTCCGGAGTCCAGCAGTACCCACATTTTCAGAGCAGTTTCCTCTCTCCCTGGGCCCCAAGAGGGCCAGGTTGCCAGTGTGCGACGCCTCCGGGCCTTCTCACTCCTTTCCTCCCCTCCCCCTGCCACGGGGCAACAGTGTGGGCACCGAGAACGCCCCCGGGCCTTCTCACCCACACTCTGTCCCACCCTGGAATACTCAAACAACACTCCGGGCCGCCTCCGGGCCTCCCGAGTCGGGTCTGTCTATTCCGCCTCGCTGCCCCACCCCGGGTACATCTGTGGACCCTTGGGTCCACCCCACCCCGGGTACATCTGCCCCACCCTTGGCTACAGCTCCCCAGACCGTCTTGCTGGCTCATCCGTACCATCAGACTCGGCTACGTGATTCAGTTCGCTCACCGGCCTCCCAAGTACAAGGGCATCCTCTTCACCTCCGTGCGAATGCTCAGGTATGCTCAGGTCTTGCGGTCAGAGATCGATGTCCTACTGGCGAAGGACGTGGTCGAGCCGGTTCCTCCAGCCGATATGAAGATGGGGCTCTACAGCCCCTACTTAATTGTACCCAAGAAAGGTGGTGGGTTACAGTCAATCTTGGACCTGCGTATCCTGAATCGGGCCCTGCACAAGCTCCCGTTCCGGATGCTAACGCAGAAACGCATTTTCAAATGCATCCGTCCCCAAGATTGGTTCGCAGCGATCGACCTGAAGGATGCGTACTTTCATGTCTCTATCCTTCCTCGACACAGACCGTTCCTACGATTTGTGTTCGAGGGGAAGGCATATCAGTACAAGTCCTGGCCTTCAGGCTGTCCCTGTCGCCTCGCGTCTTCACTAAAGTCGCAGAGGCAGCCATTGTTCCGCTCTGAGAACGCGGCGTTCGCATCCTCAACTATCTCGACGACTGGCTCATACCCACCCAGTCTCGGGAGCAGTTGTGTGAACAGAGGGACATGGTGCTCAGTCACCTCAGCCTGTTGGGCCTTCGGGTCAACCGAGAGAAGAGCAAACTCTGTCCCACACAGAGGATCTCTTATCTCAGTATGGAGCTGGATTCGGTCAGCCAGACTGCGTGCCTCACGGAAGAGCGGGTCCAGTCGGTGTTGAACTGCTTGAATTCATTCAAAGGCAGGACAGCGGTCCCACTGAAATTTTTTCAGAGGCTCCTGGGGCATATGGCATCTGCAGCCGCGGTAACGCCGCTCGGATTGCTTCATATGAGACCGCTTCAACACTGGCTTCATGGCCGAGTCCCGAGGTGGGCGTGGCAGAGCGGCCAGTACCGGGTCCCAGTGACTCCTTACTGCCGTCCAATTTTCAGCCCTTGGTCCGACGCTTCGTTTCTCCGGGCCAGGGTGCCCCTAGAACAAGTG
This sequence comes from Romanogobio albipinnatus, assembly GCA_023566225.1. Lineage (NCBI taxonomy): Eukaryota > Metazoa > Chordata > Actinopteri > Cypriniformes > Gobionidae > Romanogobio > Romanogobio albipinnatus. Next base: position 14,330,509 of record CM042243.1, read on the forward strand.
TCCAGGCATGCTGTGCTTCACGGATGCCTCCTCCACGGGCTGGGGGGCCACGTACAATGGGCATGCAGTTTCAGGTCTGTGGACGGGACCTCAATTGCATTGGCATATCAATTGCCTCGAGTTGTTAGCAGTACACTTGGCACTGCGCCGCCTCAAGGGGCCGCTACGTGGCAAGCATGTACTGGTCCGTACAGACAACACTGCAGCCGTTGCGTACATCAACCGCCAGGGTGGTCTACGCTCCCGTTGCATGTTCCAACTCGCCCACCAGCTCCTCCTTTGGAGTCAGAAGCATCTGAGGTCGCTTCGTGCCATTATGTCCCAGGTGCACTCAACCGGACAGCCGACGAGCTCTCACGGCAGCCTGCACCTCCGGGGAGAGTGGCGACTCCATCCCCAGGCGGTCCAGCTGATATGGGACCTCTTCGGAGCCGCACAGGTAGTCCTGTTTGCCTCTCCGGACTCGACCCATTGCCAGTGGTACTATTCCCTGACCGGGGGCACCCTCGGCACGGAGGCACTGGTGCACAGCTGGCCCCAGGACCTGCGCAAATATGCGTTTCCCCCTGTGAGCCTTCTTGCACAGACCCTGTGCAAGGTCAGGGAGGATGAGGAGCAGGTCTTGTTAGTTGCGCCCTATTGGCCCAACCGGACCTGGTTCCCAGAACTACTTTTCTCGCGACAGCCCCTCCTTGGCCGATTCCCCTGAGGAGGGACCTTCTTCTCAGGGACGGGGCACTCTTGGCACTTGGCAGTCCAGACCTCTGAAAACTCCATGTCTGGTCCCTGGACGGGACGCAGAGGTTCTAGGTGGTCTACCACAGGCAGTGGTGGACACCATCTCTTCTGCTAAAGCTTCCCACCGGGAAGACCCCCGAAGGTGTTCGGTTAGTGTCGTGCTTTCTTTCCTGCAAGATGGGCTGGAGCGAAGGCTGTCTCCCTCCACCCTCAAAGTGTACATTGCAGCAATAGCGGCGTATCACGATGCAGTCGAAGGTAAGTCCGTGGAAAGCACGATCTAATCGTCAGGTTCCTCAGAGGTGCGAGGAGGCTAAATCCTCCTCGTCCAAACTCGTTACCCTCTTGGGACTTGGCTCTAGTGCTCAGAGCACTTCAGAGCCCTCCCTTTGAGCTTTGGGGTAGGGGACCTGCATGCACTTTCGGTCAACAAATCATGCCTAGAATTCGGGCTGGACTAATCTTGAATCTGGTCTAAAAAATTTATTTAAAAAACCTGTGTAAAAGTACAACAAACTGCAAAGATCAAGGTAAACAATGACCAGCCAACAACAACACACACATCTGAGCAAAGACGTGTGAAAATCACTCAAAACCACCCATCTGAGGCAGGAAGTTCCCAGGGTAGATCAAAAAGTACAAAACAATGTAAATAAACAAAACCTTTAACAAGCGAGAAGAGGAAATGGTTGTGAAGTGAAACAGAAAATAGCTTAGAGTGACACTTGCCTTTCTTTTGAAATCCAGGCGGTTCAGAATTTCCTGAAGTGTAGAGACTTCTTGCTTCATGGTCAAAGAGTTCCTCTCAACTGGATCTACAGGATTTCAGAGGATGTATTTTATAGATGTATTTAAAAAAAAAATCTCTCATTTGCCCATATTATATTATTTTCTATGATATCATAAAATGGTATGATGGAGACATCAAGTAATCACGGTCATACAGTGGCTCACCTCGAAGTTGGAGCGTTTTGTAGCGAAAGTCAAAATCATCCTGCATGTCTTCAAGATACTTCACAGCCTGGTCCAGCATCTGACAGAGCATGTATTAATAACACCACACATGTCATGCATGCACTCTTTCATATATTTAAACCCCCATGTCTGTGATGATTATAGTAAACCAACACTAAACAGTGAATTACCTGAACGCTGCTTCTTATGACAGCCACTTTGTTGTCAAGAACTTTCTGTTTCTCCAAAGCGGCTGAGTTTTGCATTGACTTCTCCAGTGGTCCCTGCCATTAATGAAACGGAAACACGGAAAACAGAAGATCAAAATGTACAGTGAGATCCACATGGAAAATCTAGGATTCAAAATCATTTTAACCTGGAGAATATACAAAGGTTTATTTTATTTTTTTTAAACAAAGAAACATGACAATGTGAAATGAATAAGAAATATTATAGGCACAGTTCACCCAAAAATGAAAATTATCCCAGAAATTACTCTTTTGGTGTAAGTCAATTTGCGTAGGCCAGAAGCTAGTTATTTTAGTTTATTAAGATTTAAATATGGATATTTTTCTTTAGAAGGACTTTATTAACCTGCACTCTCAAAAAAAAGAGTACAAAATTGTACCATTTAGGGTAAAAGTGGCCGTCACTGGGGTGGTAACATTAAGGGTACGTTTTTGTACCTCTATGTCATGAGTAGGCAAGTTCGGTCCTAGAGAGCTGATGTCCTGCGTAGTTTAGCTCCAACCCTAAGCTACCACAGTATAAAACTCATGGCTCCCAGCATGCTTTGCAGCATTAAGTATGTCACCATTGTTGAGATTCATATGCTGATTCTTGATATCTGTGTGCGTCTAAACTTTTCACCCCTAGAACGTATTTAAAAATCAAAATTCAGAAAGTCTGATCTGTGGCAAAAAAAAAAATTATTAAAATTTTTAGTCAGTGATGAGTTTAGTCAAACATTTTTCTTCATGACAATTTTAGTTTATGGTTTCTTTTTATTTGAACAGATCATGTGTTTTGTTAACACTGTAACAAAAACCACAAACTCACACAAAAAGCCAATAGTCGAACTAAAGGAAACTTAACTAAATGAAACACTGATCACCATAATGATGACCAAACATTTTCAATAAAACATCAACATCTAAACCTCTGTTGATTCTCAATAAGAGCTTCTATAGATGTCTTTCAGGGTTGGAGCCAAACTCTGCAGGACAGCGACTCATTAGGACCAAACTTGCCTACCCCTGCTCTAAGTAGAGGAAAACAATGGCATAATTGTACCCTAAGGACCAACTGAGTACCTTTAAAGGTACTGTTATACGTTTTGTTCCCCAAGGAACAAAATTGTACCTCCACTGTACCTTTTTCTGTGAGAGTGCACTGGAGCTGGATATCTCTGGATATCTTTTATGTTGGAAGGATGCACTATTTTGGAGTTCAGAATCAGGAGCGCCATTCACTACCATTATAAAGCATGGAAGAGCCAGGATATGTATGATATAATAATAATTGTGTTCGTCTGAAAGAAGTTATTCATATACACCTGGGATGGCTTCAGTGTGAGTAAATTTCATTTTTGGGTGAATTATCCCTTTAAGGTTCTGCATTATATTAGGTCACAAATCAAAGTACATTTGTAATATTGGCCATGTTAACTAGCTAGTGCAAAAGGTCAATTGAAGCACCTTTTGGACCCAACTCATGTGAGTACATTGCAAATCTCTGAAGCTTGGTTAACAACATAGTGGCACAGGGTATATGTGGTTTTGGCATGTTGTTTGTCGCATGCGTCTATATTGGCAATACCTGTTCCTGCATGCTGGCTGTGGATAAGATGCGTCTTTCTTCCCTCAGGCAGTTACAGATGACAGCAGCCATGTGGATAGGATTCGCCTTGTATTTCCCCTGAATGAACAATGCAACAGCATTTACTCATTGACGTGAGACCGGGAATTCTATTCATACTTCAATGTACAGGTAAAAATAAATTTTAATGTGAAAAAGGATAACACAGTGGATGTCTGATCAGCTGGAATGTTTTCTGCAATATGGGACTCTGAGTGGGAAAAATAGGAGTAGAATCGCTATCCATTGAGGTTTATTGTTGTTATGCAGATATTTACAATCAATAGAACTTTGAAAATGATTATTAATAAGATCTACAGTATAATTTGAGGTTGCACTTTATTTTACAGTACGTGCACTTAGTGTACTTACCTGAGACAGTACTAGGTAATGTAAGGTAACTACATGGGTTAAGGTTAGGTTTAGGGGTAGGTTAGTACCTAGTTATATCCCAGGTATTGTCATAATTATAATAAGTACATAGTATGTACATGGGGAACAGGACTATACAATAAAGTGCTACCTAATTTACTGTAATTTGCATTTGTATTTTTGTCTGTATGCTTATTTTTTTTATTTGAGATGAATACATTTTGATGAATATACAAGTAATATTTATACATTTTCTATATAAAAAATACATAACGCACTCCCTGGGAATTGCATGATCTGTTTGAACTACTTTGAACTCTGCTTTGTCTGTGTTTTTAATATCCACATTTAAATGAAAGTACCCGCTTCATTAAGATGGAAATTGAAGTTCTAGAAAAAAATAGGCTGACAGTAAATACTCAACATCATTTACAGGAATCATGTATCATGAGGAATGTGGCATTACAAGGAGTTAAGTAATCTTGGAAATTGAAAGTAAAAATGAATAATGACATTTAGTCACTAGATACAAAATCAATGATGTTTACTTTAATGTCATAATTCATGAGTTTGTGTGCCCATAGAATCTTGGTAACAGTGGTAAACGGATTTGGCGTGCTGTCTGCTATAGAGGGGCTCGGAGAGGATATTCTACCCGAGCTCCGATTGCCCCCCTATAACAGGAAAAAAAATTTCAAAAGGGAGGAGCCGGGGAGGAGGAGGGATGCTGCAAGAACTAACAATGGGAAGAGGTAAGCTGCTGGTTTTATACCGTGGAATTAATTGGAAGATTAGATGGGCGTACTTCCTCACGAAATTACGTTTAGTAACTTCACTTAATGTCCAGCCTAATGCAACACATTGATGTGAAAGCATATGGCAAAAGGAAATCAAACTATTTTGCTCTGGTCATCCCACAAATGGTTTTGGAAGAGTGCACTTTCATTTTTGAGTGAATTTTTCCTTGAAATACACACTTTGCAGAGTTTCAAAACATGTAGGGGTTTAAGTGACATTTGTTAGATGGTACGGAAAATATAAATCGTCGGTCAAGTTTGAACTTTTCTGTTTGTAGACAAAAACAGTGGGTGTTTCGTCTAGACGTTCTTTTTTCATGCAATATTGACAATGATATTTCTAGAGGTGTTTCCCAAATTTTCTTTTTTTTTTTTAAACAATTTTTTTTTTGCAGCCTCCCCAAATACAGTCTACGTGAATAAGGGGGGAAAAAAGTTGTCTCCCCACACTGTCATTTTTTGTTTTGGGATGGCAACACCAGCTACAGACAGCTATGTAATTTTTTTAACCAAGCGAAACCCCTGACATTTGATTCTTCGGTGGAAGTTTCTTCGCATTCATCTACTCAGAAATCCCCACAGCACCCACTCATGAAAATACTGCATAACTGAAAGAAATACATTGCGAGTTTGGCCAGTCAGCTTTTGTCAGCGAATTTGGGGTTCTTGGACATCCTGTACTCTACTTTTCTTGTTGTCTACCTACAATAACAACATTTTTAGCTAACACGTCAAAATATTATGTTACACTAGCATTCATGTCAGCAATTATAGAATGCTGGTAAATATTCTTCCATAGTAAATGTGGTAAACTGTATGTGAGGCAAATGACCTCAGTGCTAAATATTGGTGAGAACTGTTTCCATTGAAGTCAATGAAACCACACTTGAGTACACAAGCTTCCGTTGAAACAACTGATTACTGCACTTGAACAATAATTCATAATTAACATTTACTTGAGTTATGAATCACAACATAGATTCCATACTATTAGCTTGTTGACTATTACTGTAAATCTCAATATTGAGTATTATGGGTTATTTCCTGCTAAATGATCTCATAGAAAATATGAGCATCCATTTGTGCATTTCAATAAGCAGTCATAGGGTTGTTCACAAGTACATATGCGCACTTTCCTTTTCTTTCACTTCTCAGAGTACATGAGTAAAAATAGACAAGCAGGCATCACTAAACGAAACTATGCTTTTGATAGACCATATCATACAAAGTGAAAGAAAAATGGTTTCATTAATGGAAATAATTATGAACAGGTTTGCATCAGATGGGGGGGGGGGGGGGCAGTGAGCATCTGTTACCTGTATCTGATGAAATATTCGTTTTAGGTTGTGCCTGTGAAGAAAGTTCTGCTCCTGAGAACACTGTCTCTCCAGCTGAATGAGGAAGTTATTGAAGAGTACAGTAGCCATAGATTCATGGTTTGAAGCGGTTTCCCTGTGGCGAGGAAGATAAAAATGCTTTATGAGGATGCAAAATACCTTTATGCATGGGAATTGTGTTACAAACATACAATAAATAAGGTTTCATAATGTTAATTTTAACATGTACTAATAAATTATTAAAATCATAAGTTGTGAACTAACATGAACAGCTGTATTTTTTACTAACATTAACAAAGATTCACAAATACAGTAAAACGTATTGCTCATGGTTAGTTCATGTTCGTTAATACATTACCTAATGTTAACAAATCTTATTGTAAAGTGTTACCAATTTGTATTATGAAATTCAGAATATTTTAGGGTGAGTGTCCTGTGATTGCTTTGGGATGGAAATTTGAAATGTGATTGAATAAACATTGAAAATTCTAATTCTGATCAATATGTAGAAAAAGCCCCATACCAATCTTGCGTTTCAATCCAGTTGGCCAGCACCTGCCTCAGCTCCATTGGAAAGTTGTCATCATAAAAATAGTCCACCTGTTCGAGGAACTTAATATCCAGTTGTTGAATTTGTTTCCATTGACTCATAGTGGTGCTAAGAAGAAGAATAAAAAAGGTATTGATTTAAGAAAAGCCTATAGAAACGGATACATTCACCTAATATAGGGGAAATCAAGGGAGATAACATCATCTGTTTAACCAATCAGAAATAAGATACAGGGGTTGAAACCACTATCTTCCATGACCATCATCTTATCATACTCTTGTGGTGACAGGAGTAAGACTCTTGGGTATTTTTGATTTGTGATCATGTTAAGATTGCTAAATGACATAACTGACAATCTGAACTAGAAGGTTCTGCGTGTAAAAAAAACAAAATAAAAAAAAACATATATATAAAATTTGTTTAGAATTTATTTGCTGTAATGAATTAAATATGTCTGATATGTTTACTGCTTGAAATTAAAAGTTTTGTGTAGAGAATGGTACTAGCAAAAGCAAGGTCACGGGTTCAATTCCAAGGGATTGCATGGACTGAACCGACCTTGAATGGACTGCAAGTTGCCTTGGATACAATGGCTGACATTATTATGAATGTGATTTAACACCTTTTTGTGTTTCTATTACTGTTACAGCTCACTTCGGTAGTGGGGTAGGTAACAACAGTTCTGCTTGACAACTAATTTACACAGTTCTGGAATAAATTATATATATTGTGTAACTATTTAATGTGCATAAAGAGTATAAAGTTTGAGACATGTTGTTCAAGATCTGTTATATATTTCCCAGCCTATTTTTCAGCAGTAACTCATAATCAATTACACATTTCATATATCAAACTTGTACACAAATAGAGATTTCAACTATTTGATTTGTAATATTTCATCTACTTTGCATTAAAACCAAAACTAGGTCCAAACAATAAACGTTACCTGTTGCTCTTATGCGAAAGACACTCCTGCGAAGTTCACACAATGCACCTGGCTGAACCTGTTATGTTTTCAGAGTATCCAGCAGCCACGTTGTAACCAGAAGAAGTTCCTCAAGAGTCTTGGCCACAGACTACAGATCCTGATCCGGCGAGAGGCGCTTTAGATGTTCCTAGAGGTCTGGAGATGGTTGCACGGTCCAGTTTCCGCTCATGAATGAAGTCCTTTAGGGCACGAATGTCAACTATCTTATCCAGTGATCATGACTGAACGGGTAAACAGGTGGGTTCTTCAAGGAAATGTTGAGCACTTCGCGAACACGGAAACGTCGTAGAAAAAGACACAAGGGAACTCCCCTACATGACAGCAAGTGTGTTGGTAGGGTATTTTATATTGACTGCCCCAATCTGACTCACATCTTTAGGATAGTTGATGCACTATGGAGTTGCAAAACAAACAAAAAAGTTTGTGAATTAATTATTTTAAGCAAACTGTGCCTTGCAATGGAATACGTAATATTTAGTTGAGTCATATATCTATGTAATATATCGAATCAGTCTGACATATTAGCAACTATAGGCTACGCTGTCACCCATTTAGGGGGAGACCCAGGGCAGCCTCCCCACCCCCAGACCAGAACCAATGATTTTGTCTGATATTATTATTCTTTTTTAAATTGATAGAATTCATATTTTCTCATTTTATCTGTGTTATCTTATCCTTTTAGTGTAGAATGAGTAGAGCTATTTATTTTAGGTGCACTAATTAATAATACAATCGTTATATTTTCACTAATAAGCACACGACTATAATATTAAACTAATGTAAGAAGTCAGAGTGTTACAGTTGTAACACTGAAAAATAAGTCATTAAATCACTGTATCTCAAATAAAAGCCTACCTCAAAGTAATCACTTTACTGCTGTAGTATGTTACTTGAGTGTTTATGTAGGCTATATAATGGTACAAGATAGACATATTCATTGTATTTTTAAAAGCAACACATTGTTTAATGTGTAAACTAATATTGTTTAATGTGTAAACTAATAATTGATATTAATAATGTAGTTTTACATTTAAATTTAGTGAGATATGTTTATTTTCTAGCAGAAAAGTATGTCAACACAGACAAGGTGCTTACATTTGGGCCATGTGGCTCAGGGACAGTTAGATTCGATTCGATTAGATTCAACTTTATTGTCATTACACAAATACAAGTACAAGGCAACGAAATGCAGTTGCATCCAATGTTGCAGCCATGATAAAATCGTGTATGCTAGCTAGCTAGCCACACCTATATTAACATAGGTTGTTCATGTTCATTTTTTTAATCAATAACCTAGAGATACAATGTATGTATGTTTAAATTCTCAGTTCTCTTTAAACAGCAGAAGAACAATAAGTATAGTTTCATATCTCAAAATCAGTATTCTGTTGAAAACTTCTGCTAAGGTGAAATGAATCCTGAGCATGTGCAGATTAAGTGTCAGCACTCTAGAGTCGATATATTTTGTATTTTTTCATGTTTATTAAACTGCATTTGGGTTCTTCAATGCTTGTCATCAGTGGACTTTGTGACAGTGTGCATATTTATATATATAAATGATATAAATACATATACAGTACCTGCAAATATTTCTTATATACATGAATGAGTGCTATTTATATATACCTGATAATTATATACAGACAGTACACACATATATTATGTAAGCACAAATTATTATTTTGGGTGCGATTAATCGATTATACAGCACTAAACTTTAGCTCATTTTAATTCATTCAACTGAACAAGAGACAAAAATATTTTTCACGCTGTCAAAACCACTGACCTGATTTACTCTCAGTCACCAAGTAATGTAATGATTTTGCACAGGAATCCCGGTCTCCCCCAGGCTGCCCACAGCCACTCTTCAACACAATGTTAACCACAAAATTCAAAAACATTACAGAAACTTGTCCAAATGTCCAAAATAACTGATTACTAAATACTAGCATGTCTTTCTCTTTACAAATAAAGGTTAATCTCTAAATTTACTCTCCTAATGCAGTTCCTTGCAAAGACCCACTTCCAGTTAGTTGTCAACAAAAATGATTCATGTAGTCCCAACACAAATGGATTAAGTAAACTTTTTTAATATATTAGGTGAATCGAACACAATGAAATTAAGTTGTGGCAAAATGTTCAAAAATCATGTAACTTTAGTAGTGCTGTCTAATCGACTAATCACATCCAAAACTAAAGTTTGTGTTTATGTAATATGTGTGTATGTACTGTGTATAATTATTATGTAAATATAAATACACACACATGCATGCATATATTTAAGATTATTTTATATTTATATATAAAATATTTATATTCATATGTAATATAAATTATATAAATATTTATAGTATATACATGCAAATATTTCTTACATATATACATGAATGAGTGGTACTTATCTATACTTAAAGGGTTAGTTCACCCAAAATTGAAAATAAAGTCAGTAATTACTCACCCTCATGTTGTTCCAACCATGTAAGACCTTCGTTCATCTTCGGAACATAATTTAGTATATTTTTGATGAAATCTGAGAGCTGTCTCACTCCTCCATAGGCTTTCAGAGGGACTGAAACTTGATGGCCCAGAATAGTAAGTAAAAACGTCATTTAAGGAGTCCAAATGACTACAGTGGCTCTGTATTAAGTCTATCATGCGACGAAAATACTTTTTGAGCGGAAAAACAACAAAAATAACGACTTTATCCCACTATTATTGTTGTTCAATTTGAGCCTCTGACGCCACGACGCATGCGCGAAAACGGCGTTCTTCTTCTACTACTACTAATCTCAGTTTTCGCGCATGCGTCGTGGCGTCAGAGGCTCAAATTGAACAACAATAATAGTCATTTGGACTCCTTAAATGACGTTTTTACTTACTATTCTGGGCCATCAAGTTTCAGTCCCTCTGAAAGCCTATGGAGGAGTGAGACAGCTCTCAGATTTCATCAAAAATATACTAAATTATGTTCCGAAGATGAACGAAGGTCTTACATGGTTGGAACAACATGAGGGTGAGTAATTACTGACAGAATTTTAAATTTTGGGTGAACTAACCCTTTAATAATTATACACGGCACACACACATTTATTATGTAAACAAACTTTTATTTTGAATGCAATTAATCGTGATTAATCGATTTGACAGCACTAAACTAGCTCATTTTAATTAATTCACCTGAATACTTTTTAACGCTGTCAAAACTACAATTTTAAAAAGTAATATACATTTTCTCCATAAAAGTACTTTTTAAAATTAATATTAAATTATTAAATTAAATTAATTAAATTATTCATTAATAATACAATTGTTTACCATATATGCTAAGGTAACTAATAGTTAACCAATTTACGTGTTTTACATATAATTTTTCCTAACTTTACTTACTAACTGGTCCTCTTTTTTCCCCCTTTATTTCATTAAGAACAATTAAGCATTACAGATAAAGAGTGAAACATCAATTTAAGAAATAAATATACAAGAAATAGATAACAAATAGCACCAATAGAGAGAACAAGAACAGGAACAACTGCCAGAGGACAAAGGAGAAGAAAACAAAACAACAACAAGCAAAGGTAACTATATAAAAGGAAAGAAAACACAAGTAAAATATCTGAGCAATTGGAGCATGTTAAGCCAAGAATAAGATACTTAATTAAAGGGGGATTTTAAAAAGAATGCAACAAGATAATGATTTCCTTGCTTTGGCATTGTTCAATACAGAAAGCGTTGGAAGATATTGGGGAAATTCTTTGAAAAATGGCTTATGAATAGAAAATTGACACATATGAATATGATATATCATAAAAATAGTCCACCTGTTCGAAGAACTTAATATCCAGTTGTTGAATTTGTTTCCATTGACTCATAGTGGTGCTAAGAAGAAAAATAAAACGGTATTGATTTAAGAAAAGCCTATAGAAACCAATACATTCAACTAATAGGGGAAATCAAGGGAGATAACATCATCTGTTTAACCAATCAGCAATAAGCTACAGGGGTTGAAACCTATCACTTACCATTTCGATAAGTAAAGTAATAGAATTATAAGGTACATTTATTTTTCAACGTTTTTCTCAGTGTCAACAAAACCAAACAGAACATGTTTCCTGTCCGTGTTCTCGCAGTAAACGCCCGGCCACATGATGACGCTGTGCTCCATTTGTTTGTTTTCACCACAGACGAAGAAGAAACACACAGCGGCCACATGTGATGCTGAAAACATGGTGGAGAAGACTGACATCCGCGTGGTTCGCTGCGGCGGCAGTAAAATTAACATTAGACCTCCGATCATCTCAAATGACTCCAGGTACCTGTTAAATCAAGTGAACTTTTGTGTCTGATTCTGTCTTTATAGCCTCTAAATGTATCGTCTTAAATTAACATTGAGCCGGGTTGTGGAGGGAATGACGCTCTCAAAGTGATGCGTGTCTGTGAGCAAAATAAACTTCTACATGTGTCTAAACATTTGACTGAATGTCTGGTTCAACTGCATCTTTAAAATGTCATGAGTATTGGTGATTGTTTAAACTGCTGATGAATTTGTTGTTGGTTTTGCTTTCAATGATACAGAAATGCACGTACGGCTGTTTCACGCACATATGCTATTTCTATTTTAAAATATCTATAATAATGTACATCTGTGTTCTGTCATTAAAGTTCTGTGCAGATATTACAGATTGAAATTTTAAAATTAGTCTTGAAGTTTGCTGTGACCAGCCTTGTGTCATTACTAGGGTTTTAAAACTTTTTCATTACATGTATTTTGAGCACATTTAAAGGGATCCCTTCCTATATATATATATATATATATATATATATATATATATATATATATATATATATATATATATATATATATATATATGTATACACTAATAAAAACTGGCAATGTAAAATAAAACAATTATATATATATATATATATATATATATATATATATATGAAATCTTTTTTCTCTATAATTATTTTGTCGTTTTTGCCTTTTCTATATAGACCATTTTTATATAGTTTTCATTTTATTACACAGTTAAACTGAAGTAAAAAATAAACAAGATTTTATTTCTTTTCATGCTCATTTTAGTTTTCAACAATGAAATTAGATATTGTTTTTATATCTTACTGTTAAAATAAGTTATGGCTTTCAAGAGATTAAAATAATCACAGTTAAACTCATGATTTAAGGAATTAATACATTAAGACATTCAATTCCATTTTACGGACAGGCCAATTAATAATGTGTGCATGTTGTGTTCGATAATTGCAATGTGCATATGAATGAAATCACTGAACAAAATGTTCTTTTCCCAGTAAACCCCAGGCATGAAGTATTACAGCAATAGCATTGTCTGTATCTCTTAAATGTAATGTCTCGTGGTTGCAGGTTTGTGCTGTGCGCCTCTGGGGATTCAGTGAAGGTCTACAGCACACGCACAGAAGAGTGGCTCCATAGTCTGCAGGGCCACACCAACCAAGTTACAGGCATCGCCTTTAATCCTGCCAATCACCTGCAGGTCTGTGTGAATTACTTGAGTAGAGAAAGAGGTTTATTTTGACTGTCCTTCCGTGATTTCACACGGTTCATTCTTGTCATGTTTGGTTCGATTAAAACTACTATGCACATGCAACGAGAGCATTTATTCCAGCAACACTGCATTATTATCGTCGGTATCTTTAGGTTCGGTGATAAAAATGCCACATCTGAACCCTAAGTATACCAGGACTAAGGATGGGTCGCGATTTTCGAATATTCGATTAGTTGATTTAATTATAGAATATCGAATAGTTTGTGCGATTATCGTCCCAAAAAAAATCCCCATGTTTTTGGTGCTGATGTGGTGGTGACGCGTTCATGTGACCAGAGGGAGACGCTGCCAACACACCTAAAAGCTGTCAGTGAGCTCTCAGGGTGTTTTATACTGGGCACGTTTGATGCGGTCCGAGCGTGATTCTTCCCTGTGCCTCAGCAGCGTTGGTCTGGTTTCACACTCAACTTGAACCCTGGTGCGTTTGCGTTCATCTTACGTCATCACAAACGTGCACGGGCATGATAGAAAACAGAACGCGGGTCAAATATATATATATTTTTTATTAATAATTTGGTGCTATTATGTGCAGCTGAGCAAACGACACTTGGGTTAACCGTATGTGTGTCGCTGGAAGGTGGCTTTGCTGCTTGCAAACAGACTCTTTTGAGGAGGCGTGAATTGCCATTAATTTGTTGCCCTGATTGCACTCTATGCGCGAATACACTGCAGGCTCGCTCTCGCGATCGTATCTCAGGTAAATCGTCAACACTATCATCACTTACATGTATGTTATTGAACTAATGACATTGTAATAGGCTAAAACGCATGCGCTGGTTACTTTTCTTCCAGAACAAGTGCGCACCCGAGTGTTGTTCGCACATTCACGTGAATCGTGGCACAGTTCCGAGAGCAACCGAACTCTGGTTGTGTTCTCGGGTTCGGTACTTCAGTGCACACCAAGGTCTATGTAAGCTTTCACATTAGCAATTTTTCATGCGAACCGTGCTCCATTTCGAACTAAACTGCCAGAGTAAATACACCCTGAGACAACAGAAGAAGAACACATCGCCTCACGCGCACACTGTACATTTTACGGTTGCGTTAACTTGGGGCAATGTCATATGTTTCAGCATGTTACAATAATTGTATGGCTTGTTGATATAGCCTATTCCCTAATGAATTAAACAGTTTATCTCTCTCTCTCTCGCTCTCTCTCTCGCTCTCTCTCTCTGTTTATATGTGTGTAGCCTTTACATGCGTGCATGCAGGGGAGGAGTTGCGATTTTCGAATAAAAATCGAATAATTACCAGCGATCTTCAAATATTATTTTTGCTTGAAATGCTCATCCCTAACCAGGACTCATTTTTTATTTGGTCCGAACCGAACTACAAGTGTGAAGACACCCTGATCTAATGCTTTTTATTAATTCCGCTGCAGGTTTACTCTTGCTCAGCAGATGGCACTGTTAAATTATGGGACTTCATTGACGGCATCCTTATCAAGGTACAGTTTGTGAAAGAAAACAAGGCTACTGCTGCAGTAAATATTTTCATTCCTTTAATGTTTTTTGTTTTTTTCCCCCAGACATTTATCATTGGAACCCCGTTGTTTTCACTATATGTGTCCGAGAAACATGAGGGAGTCATTTTCCTTTCAGTGACTGCAGATTCCAAAAATGGTATGTGTTTCACTGCCCAGTTGAATTCTAATGAAGTCATGTAGTTTGCTGTCAGCATTTTTGTGATGCAATGTTTAGGAGCAGACGCACACAAAGTCTCTTCAATACTGCATGAAGAAGATTTATTTTCCAACTCCGTATAAGAGATGTATTAATATGTAAATAAAAATAATGTTGCTATCAAGCATAGCCAGGCTTTTGACTGTCCATAATAATTCTGGTCCATAATAATTTACTTAGCTTTTTTTTGGCCCTAACATACACACGGCGCAATGCGATGCCAGGCGCGACACAAGTGTTTTTTGCTAGTTTCAGCCTGACGCAGTTATCATTCGTCCAACGGCACGTTATTTAAATAGCAAATGCACTCGCGCCCATCTGTTCACCCACGGGCGTGCTGGTTTGAAAACGAGGTGTTTTGAGGTGCGTTGCTATTTTAAGGCAACTGAAAATGACTGTCTAAAGTCAATAACGCAGTATTTTTTGTGTTATTTAAAGACCGCATTAGGTATATGAGCCTATAGGAGGGTGCACAATGTGCGTACACTCTGCTTATTACACACACAGGGATGTACAGCATTAAATGGATAGTTCACCCAAAAAATTTAATTCTGTCATTTACTCACCCTCAAGTTGTTCCAAACCTGTATGAGTTTCTTTGTTCTGCTGAACACAAAAGATGATATTTTTTTGAAGAATGATTGTCACGAAGCAGATAGAGCAGCCATAGACTACCATAGTATTTTTTCCCCCTACTATGGTAGTCAATGGTTGCTCTATCTGCTTGGTTCCTAACATTGTTCAAAATATCATCTTTTGTGTTCAGCAGAACAAAGAAACTCATACTGGTTTGGAACAACTTGAGGGTGAGTAAATGATGACAGAATTTTCCTTTTTGGGTGAACTATCCCTTTAAACAGTGCGGTTGGATATGTTAAACATTTTTAAATATTACAAATAAAAGCCTTCCTCTCTGGAGAAGCATTCAGTCTTAACGCTCGCAAATTCCACCATCTAAATAGCAAGTCCGCCATGGTGCAACTGGCTTTTAAAGGGAATAGGAGATGAGACTCTGATTGGCTTATTGCACATTACGCCCGAAACACACCCATGACTCATTAAAGGTCCCGTTCTTCGTGATCCCATTGTTCAAACTTTAGTTAGTGTGTAATGTTGCTGTTAGAGCATAAATAATACCTGTAAAATTATAAAGCTCAAAGTTCAATGCCAAGCGAGATATTTTATCTAACAGAAGTTCCCTTTCAAAGCCTAGAGCGAACGGCTGGCTTGGACTACATCCTGGTACTTCCTTCATAAATGACGTCAGTAGAACAGACTAACCTCCGCCCACAAGATTATGCGAAAAAAGGGGGCGTGGTCTTGTTGCTGTCCCACGTGGAGAAGAGGACGTGTTGTGTGGAGAAAAGGAATTGTTGCGTTTGAGTGTGTTTGTCGCCATGTCGTCGAGACGCTGTTATTTTCATCCCGGAGTCAAATCACCTTTGTTTGGCTTTCCCAGGGACGCTGTAGAGATCATTAAGCGCATACATCTCCCGTTAAGAGGCGTGACCTTTCCACGTGCGCTAAGCTGCTGTCGAATCACAACACAGGAACCGTGCCACGTTTGCTAAGCTGCGGTCAAATCACAACACGGGAACCGCTGGCACAATCAGAACTCGTTACGTATTTCTGAAGGAGGGACTTCATAGAGAAAGGAACTCATCGGCCGTTTTTAGGACAGTGAAAACAGCGGTATACAGATAAGTAAATTGTGTTAAAAATACAGTTGTTGTTTTTTACACGCGAAACATGAACACGTTATATTGCACACTGTAAACACAATCAAAGCTTCAAAAAAACACGAAGAACGGGACCTTTAAGTGACTAGGTACAACCCTTTTGGACCATGCGCCTGGAGTGCTGACCGTTTTCTCCATTGTTAAACTAGCAAAAGTGCACCATGCGCTTAAGACCATGCGCTCAGATTGGTAAAATAGGGACAGGTAAGTGTGGTAGACATAAAATGAATTTTGCCACAATAATGAACTTGAACTGATACTGGTTGATGAATGAAATGAATTCAATGTATTCATGAATTCTTGTGAGGGTTTAGCTTCCATTTGCAATCTGAAAACGTGCCAGACTGGCGCTTAACGTTACCTCAGCTCTTCATGATGAATGAAATCTGACACTGCTGTGTCTGTGCCGTAACTTTCGTTCGGCTCACTCACACTTTATTGAAAAGACACGTTCAGTTTTTAATTGTTGTGTTTATTCTCTAACTGAACGAAATGATTGTATTACTATGAAGATCAAAACGACGGTGTACGGAGTGGCCTCATAGGGCTGCGAAGCAAGTGCATTCTGGGAGTTGTTGTCTTTCATCCACATGAGACAAATACATTTTCTGTCTTTTCTCAGTCTAGAAGGCACCAAATTAAAAAATAATTGAACTGACATGAAAAACAAATTCAAATTATAGCAAACAAATCTTGTGAAAAGTGAAACCGTAAAAAACTGTAAATATTAATTAAATTAATGTTAGTTAATCCAAAGATTAGTTTGTTTCAAATAGCATATTATTTTAGTCCTTTTTAGGTCTTGTAAACACAACTTTGTTTCCATGAGGACTGATTTAGAGGTTTTTAAAGGGTAACTTCAGTGATTTAGCATTAGGCTTTGTATCAGTAGAAACCCGGTAGTATATTCAAATTATGGTACATTCCCCCCTCATATCCCCTGAGACGAGAGAATTATGCATTTTATTTCTGGAAAAATTCCTCCGTCATTTTGCGTCATCTGAAGATTTTTTGGCCAGAGGCTAAAGACTACAGCCACTAGATGGAGCTGTTTCGCATGTTATCAACCCGCCCATAGGGGAGAGATCTCACGCACAGAATGAAAGACACAGACGGCCGCACGGACAATCATAATAACGGAGCGCGGTGCAAAGTAAAGTGAGTGTTTCAACTTTTCAATGAATTCTTGTGATGGTTTAGCTTCCATTTGCGATCTGAAAACGTGCCAGACTGGCGCTTAACGTTACCTCAGCTCTGCTCAGCTCTTCGTGATGAATGAAATCTGACACTGCTGCGTCTGTGACGTGACTTTCGTTCGGCTCACTCACACTTTATTGAAAAAACACGTTCAGTTTTTAATTGTTGTGTTTATTCTTTAACTGAACAAAATTATTGTATTACTATGAAGATCAAAATGACGGTGTACGGAGTGGCCTCGTAGGGCAGTGAAGCAAGTGCATTCTGGGAGTTGTTGTCTTTCATCCACATGAGACAAATACATTTTCTGTCTTTTCTCAGTCTAGAAGGCATCAAATTCAAAAATAATTTCATATTTCTACTGCATAAATGACCTAGTTTAAATACAAAGCTTAATGCTAAATCACTGAAGTTACCCTTTAAAGTGCCCCTATTATGTTGTTATATTAAAGGGTTAGTTCACCCAAAAATGAAAATTATGTCATTAATTACTCACCCTCATGTCGTTGGACACCCGTAAGACCTCCGTTCATCTTCGGAACACAAATGAAGATATTTTTGTTGAAAGCTGAGGCTGAGAAAGGCCTCAGATAGGCCTCCATAGGGATTCAGTACTTTTGCACTCACAAGACCCATAAAAGGCACTAAAAACGTCATTACAATGTCCATCTCACTACAGTGGCTCTACAATAATTGTACAAAGTGACGACTAGTTTTTGTGCGCAAAAAAAAAAATCAAAATAACGACTTTATTCAACACAAACTTTGGCATCTGCCGTGGACTCACGAAGCACCACGACGCATGCGCGAGAAAATGACGCAGATCCGGCGTTCGGACACATAACCCAGAAGCGAGGAGGAGATTTGTTTACAAGCAGAGGAAGACGCGCCGTATCTAAGCTGTTGAATTCTACATTGATCGTGCTTTAGGTCTCGGCGTAGTGCTCAAAATGGAGCTAAAGTGCACATTTCATGGATTCCCGAACGCCGGCGCTACGTAATATTCTCGCGCATGCGTCATGGAGTTCACAGCAGAGGCCAAAGTTTGTGTTGAATAAAGTCGTTATTTTGATTTTTTTTTGCGCACAAAAACTAGTCGTCGCTTTGTACAATTATTGTAGAGCCACTGTAGTGAGATGGACTTTGTAATGACGTTTTTAGTGCCTTTTATGGGTCTTGTGAGTGCAAAAGTACCGAATCCCTATGGAGGCCTATCTGAGGCCTTTCTCAGCCTCAGCTTTCAACAAAAATATCTTCATTTGTGTTCCGAAGATGAACGGAGGTCTTACGGGTGTCCAACGACACGAGGGTGAGTAATTAATGACATAATTTTCATTTTTGGGTGAACTAACCCTTTAAAGATTCCTAATTTTGTTTTCAAGGTCTCCTTACAATTAATTAATTTTCTCATAATGTACATAGCAGCATCACCTCTTTTCTCACAGTGTCTGTCTGATACAGTTCGATAAAGGATCCGGTCTCTCTAATCCCCTCCTTTCCAAAAGCCTACTCTGCTCTGTTTGGTCAGATGTCCCGGTCTGTTGTGATTGGTCTACCTCTTGTGGTGCGTGTCGGAAACAAGGGTGTAATCCAGCACACGAAAAGCTTACCTTCCATAGGGGCAGCCATTGCTAACCAAGCCATCACCTGCTGTTAGCATCCCATTGACTCCCATTCATTTTGGCGTCACTTTGACAGCGAATAACTTTACATCTGAGGCGTTTAAAGACTCCATTTGTCCATTGTTTATTTCTAAACAAACACGGCAATGTATAGAAGGCTCAATTACCTTGTATCTTACACTATCGCCCCGTAGAAGCCGTTTTTGTAAAAATAGGCTAACAATTGCGTAATAACCACACGACTCTGTCGCAGAGTAGAGAAATTACAGTATAAACCCGTATAGACAGGAGGAGAAGCTCGCAGGAAATCTTTTACTGTCTATGAGGCAATTTATTAAAATAAATAAATATTATGCAAAATGACACAATAATTAATCAGAATACTTACCAAAAGTTGCTCCTGCTCACACACTCCGTCTCTGCAAGATTCGGTGATTCAGGTTTCACTTTGCACAACTACTAGAAGACTTACAACCATCAGAAAGGTTGCTCACGTCACATCTACGTTGTCAAGCTCAGTCTGAGGCTGCGCAGTACGCTCAGCCATCAGGAAGTGAGTGCTTCTAATTGACTTCACTTTTCTCTGTTGAAGTCTATGGGGTCGCTGTGTCCATTTCTTTTACTGTCTATGGTCAGAAACAAAACGGACAAAACAAAGCTTTAAGCGGGGCGTTTCTAAGTGGTATGCGTTGTCCGTGGGCAGCTAATGAAGACCATATGCTGCATTATGCAAGTTTGAACCTACGTAGGTTCAAGCAGGAAGTGAGGCTGGAATTACTGACGACTCGTTTCAGGCAGTTCAGAATTGGTTCCTTCTTTTGGGAGACGACATTTGTCGTGTATTCTGATCTTTAAACTCTGCAGACTTTTGCATTCACAAACAGCCATATTACACACTACGTGAAAGGTGATATCTGAAAAAGCATAATAGTGGCACTTTAAGTTAAGGTAAGCCACCCAATCAGATTTCGAAAGCAGGACTTTAACGAATCGGCTCATGAGGTGGAAGTGCATGAAACATAGAAAGTATATTTCCTGAGCTTTGGGCTTTGTGTTTCTGCATGTCCAGAGTGTTTCCAGTTGGTTGCCACACATCTGCCCAAGTCAGCTGACCAGGAGGTGGAGTCCAAAGAACTGTCTGTTGTTTCCAGTCATATCAGCCCAAACCCCAGCTGCACGGCCTTTAGTCAAGGGGTAAGAGCTCACTCATCACTTTCTTTTAGGGTGGTTATTGCATCCTTTTTATTTTTTTTAAGGATTTGTCTGTTGATGAACGTCTTGAAAGCATTTCAGTTTTTAGCACAACCTTGAGGTTACTGTCTTGACTGCTTTTTAGTCCATGGTTAGGTGATACAATTTTTAAATATCTACTGTACATTGATAGGCCTCACAGGTGCAGAATGTTAAAACTTAGGACACATCACATGGCCATGTAAAAAACATCCTGAACAAATCTAGGATTTATAAACATAGCTGATGTCACTCTTTGTCATGGCATAATGAGTATGATGATAATACAAGTGTATTACAATGTAAAACCCTACGAGTTTAGATGTTTAGTAACCAATGGTACTGTGAAATGGTACATTTAAACTATACACTCCATTTCAATACTTTGTGTCGCTAAAACTTCCCTTTATATATAAATCCCAACATAACAGAACATTAAACTAACAGATCTCATCCTATATTACTCTTGAGGGGGAAGAAACAAATCAAATAGCACTTAATTTCAACATTTACTCTCCCGAGTCTGAAGCAAAGGGGGGGGACTAGAACACTGCTGTGACTCTTAATATAATCAGTTATTTTGTTCACATAACTTTCTATTAACTGCAGTGAACTTTAAGTAATATTTGAGTGAAACGAACTTGCTTCATTTAGTACATTTTTTTCAGTGTAGTGAAAATATAATAATAAATATTAATATGTAGGGCTGGGTAAAAAATATTGATTTCTTGATTTTAATCGATTCTCATTTTTATGAAATGATATTGATTCCTAAATCCCAAGAATCGATTAGTCATCCTGTTTTCAGTTGATGAATGAAATAAACATTGTAGCTCGCCTCCCATCCAATAAATCTCAATAATGATATTTTTAAAAAAAACGAAGTCTCCGATTTTTTAATTACGTCCATTTTATTACGAAATTCAAAAACATAAATGGTGGTTTGGCACTGTGGCGTGAGATCACTCTGCCGCAGCTCAGTTCAAGAGAAGCAGGAGTGCGGAGCGCACGTGAAATCATCTGCTTTATTGCCAGTTACAGTGCGAAATAAACATGAATGAGCATCTGAAGGTGTGTTAAAAGATACAGTACAACTACTGAAATCCGTATCATGTCACATGGACTCGCTCAATCAGTGTTTCAACCGCGGAGACTTCGGTCAGTTAAACGGCTTATGAACAATGTCATGTAACCTCACATTTACCTCACATATAAACTCGTTAGTCAACAAGAAAAAATAACTCTAGAAAGGAGCATTTTGCTAAATATATGCACCATATTACATATGCTATTCAATATAATTTTTAAGGTTCTTCAATATTAAATGGTTGTATAATAATTTGCAGCATTAGTTTAGAGATTTTTTTCCTTGAGAAAATTTGCCATGTATTGTACCTGATATATATCCAAAATAATCGAAATCAAATCGAATTGTGAAATTTGTGTCAATACCCAGCCCTATTATTATGTTCTTCAGAGACTAACAGACAGCTTTTGTTTATAAGGTTCTATCTAAGGCCACATTTATTGCTGATTTGTTTTGGTTGATACAATAAAATAATATACTGGTGTAAATACTGATGTAAACAGGGTCCAAACCTAGGTAAGGATATGCCGATATTACGATTCTGGAATGCAGAAAAACTGATGATTATTTTTATGTTATGGACAATATTAAAATTCTAAACTATTTGTGTAAATAAATTTAAAAATTAAACACATTTTAATGTTCAGTATAAAATAGATATTCATTTTGAGATTTGATAAAGTATATTTAACAGTGTTTTTAAAGATGAACTTTAAGTGGACTTTAGATGGCAGCAAAGTGTAAAAAATATGCAATGAGCATGCACAATAAAATATTCACTATCGACCAAAATTTGATGTTTCTATCAAGATGCAGTCATAAATCATAACACAGGTCAGATCTTTCAAATAATACAAATAATTAACTAATTGCAAAACATTTATTGTATTAACATCTACCAGAGGAGCTAAAACCCAATTGTATATTTTTCTAATTATGATGTAATATTAAACATTAGTTCATGTCTGGCTGTGTGAAAGTCTTCACCCAGAACAACCATGTCATACCCGCTCAGCTTGTTATGGATAAATCCGTCGGCATCTTGCACAGTCATTGCCCATTTAAGAGGGTTGATGTGGATAAGTAAACATGGTTGGAACCCCCTGTAGGTTAATTATTGTGGCACATCCTGGTGTTATTTTTGTAGACTGAGTACCGTGTGCAACCCTACTTCTGCTTTACTAGTTGTTTTGATAAAGTCATTACACATCATGACTTCTCAAACTTATTTGTGGTTTTGTACAAATAAGAAAGACCTGTACACTTCAAGCTCAAGGCATTGAACCAGTAACATTCCAGTTAACTCAAGATAAAGTAATTTCTTAACATTGTGTTTTTTTTCAGGGGGAATACATAGCATTTTCCAGCAACCTCCAACTTAATGTTTATTTCTTCAGGAAGCAGAAGACATACAGGTAATAACCGCTGCATCCTGAATAGCCTTTATAAGGTCAGAACATGTAGGAACACGTCCAACCGCACTGCTTATTTACTGGCCTTAGGGAACACATGACACGTGTTTTGGGCTTTCTGTTGGTTTTTCAAATACCGCCACTTTTTTTTTGTGAAGACAACAACCTTATAGAAATAGTTCACCTCAACATGAAAATGGTAATTTACTCACCCTCATGTCACTTTAAAACTGAGTGACATTTTTTTTATTGAACACAAAAGGTATTATTCAATAATACCTTTTGTGTTCAACAGAAGAAAGTCGCTCAGTTCTCGCTTAGCAATTTGATCAGTTGTCGCACCATTCAGTTGGTTTTTAAAGAGCAAGCACCCATCACTGAAACTGATTTCGCAGGTGAAGTAACACATTTCTAACTTACAACACTTTAAGGATGCTTGAAAATGATATGTATTGTGAAAGTGCTATACAAATAAACATAACTTGACTTGTTTAATGTATTATTTGGATAATCATATTTTGAAATAAAGTAAAAAATGTGTCACTTAACATATCTCAAAACAAAGATAAAAATATAAAATATTATTGTGTGTTAATAGTAGTAGTATATAATAAAATATAATTCATATTATCTTGTCATTTTATTTGTCATTACAAAAATAAAACGATAATTAAAAGTCAGTTTGGTATTGGTTATTGGACACTTCAACAAAAAAATCCCTTTGTGGAAGTCAGTCATTGGGGTAATGAGTGTATATGACAATTTACATTTTTTAGATGAACTAATCTTATAAATTTTAACTTTTTTTTTCCCCCTCTTTAGTTTTTTCCTAAAAGCCACAGATAAGAAAGGAGCAAAAAATGCATTCACATGCATAGCCTGTAACCCATCAGAGGACTGCATCGCCACTGGTCATGAAGATGGAAAGATTCGCCTCTGGTAAGGCCAGAGTTCACCATCCAGTGTTTTAGTTCATATGCAAGTCACATGATCAGATTTGGAGGTTTGATTTAACTTGCTTTGTTTTTGCTACAGGAGAAACTTCAATAAAAAAAAGGAGTATACGTATTCCACCCTGCACTGGCATCACACTGCTGTGAACTCTTTGTGTTTTACTCCAGAAGGTGGGTGGTGTTGTGGTGGTATTTCACACTTTATTACCTCTTCCGCAGTGTTAAATGTGTGTTAGAGTCCCCATCTGAGAATACACAACTGTTATTGTCTCTACAGGCACTACTCTGCTGAGTGGAGGCATTGAGTCGGTACTTGTCCAGTGGCAGTGTAGGGCAATCAACCAAAAAGAGTACTTGCCCCGTCTTGGAGGATCCATTTTACATATATCTGCATCATCTGATGGGCAGTTGTATTGTACCTCCCATTCAGACAACAGTAAGTCTTCAGTTTTGGGGTGAATCTCATAAATGTAAAAAAAAAAATTGTTCATCCCCTCATGTCATTAACATATTGTTAAAAAAAAGAGAACTCATTATGATAAGGCAAATTAAGTAATTGTACACCTTGGTTTTTATTGTAAATTTGATTTAAATTGAAAAATAAAAATGGAAAAAAGAACCCTGCCAGGAGGATTTGTTCTAACTAGCTGAAAAAGCTAAAAATGTTTTATAATATTTCACAATATTAATGTTTTCACTGTAGTTGACAGTTGGCCGTCGGCTGTTTTTGAGCATCGGTCGGCTTAGTTTTTTGTTCCACACCATTAGCTCTAGTCGGCTATGTCGTCATGTTTTTTTGGGCCGATTCAGCATGTTGAATCGGCCTTGGGTCGTCGGTGAGAGAGAACTCTGATTGGCTGTTGAGCTTAGCGAACAAGTCAGTGCACGAAAATTAAAGCGCGCAAAGAAGTCAAGATGGTACAGACAGAAGGCTGCTATAATTTTACGTCATCATACCTGAGCATTTGAATGCACAAATATTTTCATAATAACATGAGCCGACAGGAATGAAGAAAGTGGACAGCATGATGGATATTCAAAATGGTAAGCAAGCTCTGCTTTGTTTAAGATTTGTATATCAGCAGTCCTTGTTGCGCTCTCCCTTTTGGAATGACGAAAATTGACTAATGATCAAAGTATGTGAGCAGAGCGGTGTGATTTTGAATTCAAGAATTCACGTTAAACACATTTAGCTAGCTTGATGCAGACATATCACTCAAATCATAAAGAATGTAAAGGTTATGATGACAGCGATGGATATGAGCAGTACGTTATAGTTTTTGAGGAATTTTTTAGTACCTTCTAGATACTGCATATAATCGGTGAAAGCACGTTTTAAACAGGTAGCACATATTCATTTCTGACTAATGCATTCAAACAAATTTAATCTTACCGTGCTACTTCTCTGTATCTGATTAATTCAAATGAGCCGAAATCTGTAATGTAGCGATCTATAGATAAAATAACGGATGAAAACAGTTATTTTTATCTCTCCAAACTAAATTTCCTCTGCAAAAAGCAGCGATGATATTGAACTTTTAAAGGTGCTGTATGTAGGATTGACAGCTAGTGGTCGAAATAGGTGCTGCAGTCCAAATTCAAAATATTGGAGATCGTTGTTCGCCCGGCTTTTTTATGCTTTAGTAAAGAGAAACTTAAATACATCACCTTAAATGCTGATAACCATGTAGCCTAATAGCTTGGCTTGTCGTAAGACAAAATTTGTTATGTATTGGTTTATTAAAGAGGTAATTAACAAAATGGCGGAAAAGAGACGAGCACTGATACTAAAGCGTATTCTGAAAGCTCGTAAAGCTAGTTGTGTTCAAGCGCAGATTTTTGCCTGAGAAGCAGTCGACGATAGGCGACAACACTAATTTTTCATTGCCGCTAATTCTTGGTCGGCTTGGTGTGTTCCAGGCTTTAAATGAAATAAATGCAGCCTTTGTGGGCATAAGAAACTTCTTTCAAAAACATTTAAAAAAAAAAAAATCTCTATCTGATTGGCTGTTGTTATATAATCTTGTAATATCACACTTGATTAAAACACTGATTAAGCTAATTAGAATTTGGGCTGAAAGTGGGTCATAAAAATAATGTTGCATTGCAAAAAAACTTCAAGGATTTACTTGCTTTATGCAAAGTATAGTTTTATTTTGTTTTCTATTGTTTTGTGGATGAATAATTACATTCTAGGCATATCGTGAGTCTTTGGCCACAGTATGGTATAATTTTGCACTGCTTTCTGGATTGTCATTTGTCTTCTCTTCCTCCACAGAGATCACAGTTATCGAGAACAGCTTCAAAGTGTCTGGAGTGATTCAGGGTTTAGTCAAAGGTTTGTAAAGTCTCATTTGCACGAACCATTTGAATTTTAACACCTACGGCAGTAAAAGTTTATTTCTTCCGATGCTTGCAGGTGACTCCGTTTCGACTGCTCTAATGATTGATCCGCGCAGTAAAGCTTTAGTGCTGAATGGGAAACCGGGTCATCTGCAGTTCTACTCCCTGCTCCGTGACAAGCATCTCTACAATGTGAGTCTGAAGCAGTCGATGCTACGATAAAGCTCATCTTTTCTCAGGCATAAGAAAATATATGGGGAAGTATGTAGTGGAAAAATGTATAATCACGTGTTGCTTATTAGTTCCATTCCTTGTGCGTTCTGCTGACGGGTCATATACTGTTGCAAGAACATGTCAGGTGAAATCACATGACCATGGGCCCCTTTTTCATGTGAAACATTGTTTTTTATATTTTGGATAAATGCATAACAATCTGTTTGTTGTATTCACAGCTGGACATAGTGCAGCAAGAGTATATTTACCAAGCGGGTCTGGATCAGTTTGAAGTGGTAATGGCTGCCTTTGATGTAAAAGGGTCCTGGCTGGCTACACTGGAGGAAAGGGGACAAAAATCCTCAGAACTTGAGTTTTTTCTCAAACTGTGGGCTTTCGATGAGACAACGCAAAGGTATTCATGCAGATTTGAATAATGTCGAATATATGATATGTACAAGAATTGTTCAGAGAACAATCAAATGTTTAGGCACATGTCCTTTGTCAAAAGTAATAACAACCATGTATTAGAAATGTATTTTTACTGCAGGTTTGCCATAGAACATTTTGTCAGCAGTGGCAAAAAAATATGTTTTATACTTTACTGTTCAAACGTTTTGGGTCAGTGAATTTTATGTTTTTGAACATTAAAGGCCCCCTGAAATCAAAATTTTAAGTTTGTAGCTTTTAGTATAAATATGTTAGCCTTAAGGTTAAGAATAAGTTGGTGTGTTCCAAAACAATGACACAATTCGCATTTAGGACATACAAGCGTTCAAAACGTAGTCTCTAACTTTCGCTAAAATGGATCACAGATTTTTATGACACCACAGACTTCAGCTTCTCATCACATTTTATGTCCAATCAAATGCTCTCTGGAATCGGAAGCATTCCGCCCCAAATAGACGCTGAATCTGCGGCTGAAATCGGTCACTTGTTCACACTTTCTAAATGGTGAATTTGCACAATGTAGGGGATAGGGAATGATTCAGACAGTGTAAATATGCTTTCTATTGGGCAAATTAAGTCTAGTTTCATATTAGTGTCTCGTGAATTGCAGCAGCGGGAACACTCTGCTCCTTTTCAGAGAGACGACAGCACGGAGTGCAAGTTGGCGCATGCCAGAAAATGTATCGGACCCATTTGAATTCTGCACAAAATTCTATATTTTAAAACGAGATGGAGGAGAAATGGTTACGAGATTAGGGGGGAACTGTGGCTTTACCGAGCGGAATGGCTCTGGCTGATCTGTGATATAAATGAAACGCTATTGGCTATTTACAAAAAAAAAAGGGAGGGACTGTTTGATATGTCGCCTCCTCTCTTCCGGTTTCAGTGGAAATTATGGGCGTTTTCACACCTACCTTGTTTGGTCCGGATTTTCGGACTTTTCAGTTTGGTCCAAATCAAAATGACAGGTGTGAAACCTCCCCCGTACCACGGTCCGGACCAAACAGACGAAATTTGGTCCGACGAAAAGAGGTAGTCTCGGTCCGGATCAAACTGAACAAAGGTTCGGTTCGTTTCTAGTGTGAAAGCATTTTCTGTATGGTTCGGACTTTCAGACCATTTACAGGAAGTTCCTGTTTATGTTTAAATATTATAATGTTATTTTTAAATTCAATCTAGGCTACATTGATTATGAAAAGTGAAAATATGCGCAATATGTCAGAAGACAGAAAGTCAGAAATAATTTTGAACGAAATTTTGTATGATTTTGCTTAGAAAGCATTTCTTTAATGGGAATTTCGTATTGTATAAATTGTATCTTGATTTTAATCAACGTTTAATCAGATAATTGCCTGGATTTAATAAATAAGAAGCAAAAAGAATAGCAGACAATAATCGCGGGAGCGATCATGCTTTACACATGAACTGGAGCGGGTCTCAAATAAACCGAAACTCAGCAGGCTACTCATCTCACAAACATGAGAAATATGTGTATATAAAGCTTGAAATGTCCACTTTTAAACGTAACTAATAAAAAAATAGTCAAGCAATGCGCATTGCGCACTGTTCAATAGTGGCGGTGATATGCGTCCGTTCATTCATTCTTATCAAAGACGCTGACGTCAGACGCACGTCCGTTTACAAACCAATCAATGTCCAGATGCAGCCCACAAGGATGATGACGAGTGGACGCAAGTGCGTCATGTTAAGTCCTTTAGTGCGCTCGCATGATTGCAATGTGAAACCAAACCAAAACTAACCGAATGTATAAAAAGTATCAAAACATGAACTTCGGTTCGGACCTTGGTGCGGACTTTCAGGTGTGAAAACGCCCTATGTTAACGCATTAAATAATGCTGCGCGTTTCAAGGCACTTCAGTGGGCCTTTAAGTCTCTGATGCTCACCCAGGCTGCATTTACTTGGTTAATCATTTAGAATAACTGTTTTCTATTTTAATATATTTAAACATGTGATGGCAAAGCTGAATTTTCAGCATCATTACTCCAGTCTTCAGTGTCACATGATCCTTCTGAAATCTTTCTAATATGCTGATTTGGTGTTAAAAAAAAGTTTTAAAATGTTATTAGCAATGTTAAACACAATTGTGCTGATTTGATATTTTATCTGGAAACCGTGATTCAATTCAAAGAATCCTGCATTCTCTCTAAAGAACAGCATTTATTTGAAATCGAAATCTTTTGTAACATTCTAAATGTCTTAACTGCCTCTTTTGATCAATTTAATGAGTCCTTGCGGAATCAAAAAAAGAAACTGACTTTAAACTTTTGAACGATAGTGTAGGAATGTTCATAATTCTAAACACTTTATTTCTGGACTGTAATTGTGTATTGTTCGGTCCCATTAGCTTCGTACTGAACACTAACATCGCTGCCGCCCACACGGATCGGATTATATGCATGTGCTTCAGCTCTTCTGAGGAGACCACCATGCTGGTGACCATAGCAGAAGACGGCCAGTTCAAAGCATGGTGTCAGGGTGTTGACGCAGACACACAACGTGAGTCAAACCCTCCAAACGTTTGCAAAGGTGTTAGTGTTGGCTTGAGAAGTCAAACACCAAAGATCATGAGTCTAAATCCAGACATACCTGTCTCACCGCAACATTTCCATTTGTGTTTCAGAGGACCAGAACTTCTGGTCATGTGATTTTGTGGGAAGCTACCATAGCTTAAAGCCCACAAACTGCAGTTTCTCAGCCGATAGCTCTCTCCTTGCGGTGAGCTTCCAAGAAGTCATCACCATATGGAGCCCGGACACCTGGGAGATGCTCACCACCCTCTGCCAACCACCTGGAGAAATAAGGTGGCGTAAATGTTCCCTGTCTTCAAATGAGCCAGTCCAAACTCTTTCTGATGTGTTTTGATTGGATTACACAGCTTGCTTATTGAAAACTAACAGCCTTTAGAGGTGTATATTATTCAGAACAGTGGGTCGCATTCACTGAGCTCTTTTCAGGCTGTCCGCTCAGTTTGAATGGTAGTAACTCACCAATTAAGTTTTAGATGCTGGCCAGACAGACTGGGGATTCAGTCCTTCTTAAGGAGTTGAGCGCAAGCCAACTTCTGTAGGGTCACCAGGGACACAGTTTCACTCGTTATTTTTGAAAAAAAGGAAGTTCATTAAGGTCTAGCTAGGTCACGATCAAAAGTGCATGACATTTCTTGTCAACAACTGTTCTCAGTTCTTCCTTACTTCCCTGCATTACACAAGCAGTAAATTGTAGTGTTGTAAGTGTGTGTTTTTGATACATATCGATACTAAAATTCTAAATAGATTCAATACTAATTTTCTGCTGTATCGATGCACCGATACAAGATGTGCTTTCTTGGTCTCTTCTCTCTGACAGCGAATAGACTTACATAGTAGCAGTGTGAGATGCATTCATTTCACAATGAATGATGCTAACTACATCTCTACATGTATTTGGGAGCCCAATGTGCACCAGTTATGCTTATGAAATGGTTGTTTATTTTAATAAATTATTATTACTATTATTAACAGAGCTATCGGGCTGGACAAAAAAGTTGATTAATTTTACCCTTAAAGGGATAGTTCACCCATAATTTACTTACCCTCATGTCATTTACTAGCTTTTCCTTTAAGACCAATTTACTTGTGTAGTCATGATCCTCAAATATTTCTAACTTTGATACAATAGCTAGAATAATATTGATATTCATTACTATTTTGGATTAGCCTAGAAATCTAGACGCACCCTAGCGGCAGAATTTATTTTGCCTCGAGTGTAGTCTAGCAACTCTCGGTAGACCTGAGAGCTGGAAAAACCAAACTCTGGTCAGGCCAATCACAGTGTGTGTAGAGTCGGTGGGCGGGCTTAACATGACAGCACGTCACGGCAGAGTTGCGGAGGTTCTGCGTGCTACTCGTAAACACAGAAGCTGACGAACAGCGGTCTTTTGAATCGGCTTTGGTCGCGACTCTGGAAGACCTTGGTTAAGCTTGTATTTAAGAAAAGAACAAAGAACGGCACTGAAGTCATTCTTAAGAAAAGAAGATATGTTTGAAGTTTTGCCGACCGGATACGGCGAAAGTCTATCAACTAACATTAGCTCCGCGTCACCTTCTTCGCTCTGGTTGGTTGTGGCGCCCATGCCGCTATCCAATTGCATGCAGAGGGAATTTGAAAGACAACCATTTATCCCGCCCCTCGGATTGAGCCCTGTCAATGGTGAGTTTCCAGACCCAACATCTTGCTGTGGGTCTGGCTTGTCAGGCTAATTTTTGATACCACATGGAAAATTGCCACAACATTAAAGGAACAGCTCACCCAAAAATGAAAATTTTCTCATTTACTCAACCTCATGCTATCCCAGAAGTGTATGACTTTCTTTCTTCAGATAAACACAAACAAATATTTTTAGGCAAATTATCCATTTCTGTGAGTCCATATGATGCCATTGAAAAGCTTCCGCCTGTTTGACACTTGAAAAACCACACACAGCGATCGTGATGGTAATTCATATGACCCCAGTGAATTAATCAATGTCTTCTGAAGCGAAACGATAGGTGTGTGTAAGAAAATGAACGCTTCTGTGATAGTTCTCGTGCTCGTGAAAGCTTCATTACGCACCTATGTCACATGACACAAGAGCATGATGGCTCTTATGACAGTAGACCGGGAGCATTGATTTATAGTTAAAAACACTAATTAGTATTTTTCTAAAACATACCTGTTGCTTCGCTTTAAAAGGCCGTGGTTGTATGGGTTTCCGTCACAATCGCTGTGCTTGGTTTTTCAAGTGTCAACTGAGCGGCACTCGTTCACTTGCATTATATGGACTCACAGAGAGGGATTGTTTTCCTCTCAAAACTTTGTTTGTGTTTATTTGAAGAAAGTTAGTCATATACACGTAGGGCTGGGCGATATGGCCCAAAAAATGTATCACGATATAATCTTCCATATCAGTCGATATCGATAATTATCACGATAAATGTCAAATCTTTATTTCTTTAAAGTTTAAAGACCTATTTTTGCTCCTGAGTGAAAGATGTAGAAAACAGACGGTTAATAGTGGGTTAACTATCCTTTATTGTCAAAACATGACAAACACTTCCCAAACAGGTGAACAATTTTAAAAACTGAGGTGGAGTAGAATATAAATAGAATATATAAAATAAATATCTATAGTAAAATCTAGAACTGTAATGATATAACATTTGGCTCTGCTAACTGCAAATGAAAAGTTAAAGTGCTTTTAAAGATAATGTTTGTCAATAAACAAAAATAGAATAAAAAAATCTTTCTGGTCAGCATGCCAAACCTTATAAATAAATGACATTGACAATATAAATAAGATGAATAAATAAAAGAAAATCTTAAATGTGGTCAGCATTTTTTTTCTCTACACTCTAATATATCTATAATATAATTATTTACACTGAATTAAAATAATTGTTTAAGTAGTAAAACCACTACTGGATTGGTCCACCGCGCAACTCACCGACACACACACGCACACACAAACACACACAACTGCAACGAGAGTACAAAGTTCCAGTAAGGGCTTGTAACGAGTAGAATTAGGTACTGCTCCTTTAAGGTGGAACGCACTCGCTGATTAATGGGCTGTGGGCAGTCCGTAGATGGAGAGCGAGCTGTGAGCAAGTGTTGCATGTGTGCGTGGGACGACGCTGACAATAAAACCCCATGTGAAACGTCAGATCGCCTACGTGAGTTTTGTTTGCACTTAGCTGCAACTATCTGGTCTCTCAGTTAAAGCAGCACTAGGTAACTTTTCAACCTTCATAATATATTTTCAAGACTCTTGTGATGATACATCGACTTACAATAGGTTGAATGACACGTCTGCCACAGCCTGACGGGGTCTGTATCGTTTTTAATCGTACTTTTAAACTTCGGGTTTCGGGTAGTAACCCGAGAAAAAAAAGAACTACAAAATTCGACTGCTTTACGGCATATACGTCACTTCCACCATCACCCCCACTTCCTTAAATTCGGACGTGCGAGGGTAAGCCTATGTGTAAACGGCGTGTACAAGTTTGGTAGGGGCTACATTCTCGCAAGTAAATACATGAGACGTACAAAATCATATTTTAGGATACTGTAACGCGTGTGTCCGGGTGAAAAATACGGATAGCTCACTCAACGCAACTGGAGTCGATGCAAACACGGAGGCGATTGACATCAAACAGCCCGCACTTTATTCCCCGCGGAACCCCCACAAGAGTCCGGCACAAACTCCACTTCCATCCACAGCATTACCCAACAAAACAAAAATAAATGAATGTTAGCAACAGAAGACAGAAAATAATCCGCACACATGGGAGCTCGAGGCGCAGTGTTCACACACACACACACAGAACGCAGGCGCTCCAACCGGGGGCGAACGCTCTTAAAGGGGCCACACTATTTTCCTACTCGTTACAATACCTAACATGTCTGTGATATTTGTTTATTTGGCGTTTGAAAAAAAAATTAAACCCATGAAATGATATTCATATGACATGCTGAATGTACATATGCCACTGTACCTGGGATGAAGACATTTCACACGCGACGCAAGCAGAACACCTGCATGTGAACTCCTCCTGCAGTGTTCAGGGCTATCATAGTTGTCATATCAACAAATGCACGTGCTATATGCATCCCCTAATGTAGGATGACAGAGTTTACGACAGTAGTAGAGGACAATACTGTTTCCCAACTGTAGGGGGAGCCCGAGAGCAAAAGTTACCTAGTGCTGCTTTAAGCGTGACAGGCTGTCAAGTCTATTTTATTCACTTTAAACATTGGATGAAATTATTTTATTTATCTTTTAATACAGGCGATTGTGTTATTAATAAATCACCAAAGACAAAAAAATATGATACCAATGTATTTTTCCACAAGTTCGATGTTTTAGTGATCATAGTTTGGTAGGCTAATGTAGATTTAGCGCTGTGTTGGGCTCAATGCTATATGGAAAATCTTTGAGGAAGCAAGATAATTGAATAATTATATTACCGTGTGGTGGAACTATGATAAGCAGTGCACGTAGCTCTGGTCGTGAGCGCTGAATTTTCTTCACTATCGCTCATTTTTCTTGCTCCACTGCACTCTAATCCTCCAAGCCTGTCATTCACTGTGACTGTCAACAACACCTCATGCGGCACCCTGAAGCCCGGTCTGCACAACGCATGCGCATTACGCATAGCGCGTAAGCATTATATCGAGCATTTATCGAACTGTTGTTATAGTTTAATCGAGGAAAATTATTTCGCAATAATTATCGTTTTATCGCCCAGCCCTATATATACGTCAAAGATATCATGAGGGCGAGTAAATGATGAGAATTTTCACTTTTGGATGGACTATCCCTTTAAAGGTCCTGTTCTTCCTGATCCCATTGTTCAAACTTTAGTTAGTGTGTAATGTTGCTGTTAGAGTATAAATAATACCTGTAAAATTATAAAGCTCAAAGTTCAATGCCAAGCGAGATATTTTATTTAACAGAAGTTCCCTTTCAAAGCCTACAGCGAACGGCCGGCTTGGACTACATCCTGGTACTTCCTTCATAAATGACGTCAGTAGAACAGTAGAACAGACTAACCTCCGCCCACAAGAATATGCAAAAAAAGGGGGCGTGGTCTTGTTGCTGTCCCACGTGGAGAAGAGGACGTGTCGCGTGGAGAAAAGGAATTGTTGCGTTTGAGTGTGTTTGTCGCCATGTCGTCGAGACGCTGTTATTTTCATCCCAGAGTCAAATCACCTTTGTTTGGCTTTCCCAGGGACGCTGTAGAGATCATTAAGCGCGCATATATCTCCCGTTAAGAGGCGTGACCTTTCCACGTGCGCTAAGCTGCTGTCGAATCACAACACAGGAACCGTGCCACGTTCGCTGCTGCGGTCAAATCACAACACGGGAACCGCTGGCACAATCAGAACTCGTTACGTATTTCTGAAGGAGGGACTTCATAGAATAAAGGAAGTCATCAGCCGTTTTTAGGACGGTGAAAACAGCGGTATACAGATAAGTAAATTGTGTTAAATACTGTGTTTTTTTACACGCGAAACATGAACACATGTTATATTGCACACTGTAAACATAATCAAAGCTTCAAAAATACACGAAGAACGGGACCTTTAATGTTGTGGGAATTTTTCCTTGTATCACAAATGAAAGCTCTTGTATCGAAGTTAGAAATTCAAGGATTGTGACAACACAAGTAAATTGGTTTTGAAGTGTTCGCCCAAACATGAGAAATCTGTCATTTATTCAGCTTTATGTTGGTCAGAATGTGTTAGTTACTGTTTCCATGCAATTACAGTGAAATCACTTAAAATTATTTGTATGCTCTATATAGCATATCAGCTTTGTGAGATGAAACGATTTAAATAATTTATTCACTTTGACTAGAAAAGTAGCAATGTCTCTGTGAACAAAATGTTCAAGTCTAGATTTTTCCAGTAAATTGATTGATCCAGTTCACACAAAACAGTTCCGAATGACTGGTTTACTAATCACTCATTTGAGGTTGTGCTTTTTTTTGTAATCGCATGAAAAACACAAACAGTACATTTTTAAATGTCTCCATTTGTCATATGACAACATGACATAACTTTCACTTTTTGGGTAACTATTCTTTAAAGTTAGTTTATAGTTTACTGTATTATGTATAATGAAGCATAGAAGGAGAATATATAGCTATAATGATTCAGAATTTCAGCGAGTACTAAATCGGCTTTGTACAGTATTTTCAATCCTCTTCCAATCCATAAAGTTGTGGGCAGCTTTGCACCATGTTTGATCTAGATTATCCTTTTAAAAAAAAGTGAATATATTTGATTATTTTTTGACTTGGATACAATTATAAGAAGTCAGTCGTATTTATTGTTAATGTTTTTGATACTGTTCATTGCTATTGTATCACAGATTCTGATTAACAGTAAGGCAACTGATTATCATGCACTGAGACTAATCTGATGAAATGCGTAAGTGACATGGGCCTTTTTGATCACGGTGGTCTTTGAATTAGTGAAACCGACTAACGACAGCTACTTTGATCCACTAGGGACCTTTGTTTCGGCCGATTAAGCTGCTCCAAATACCTGCTTAGCACCACCAACAGGAACCTTCTCTGCTGCTGGAATCTCCTCACTTGTGCATGTAAGTGGTCATTAATATTGGTTCAGGTTCTTTTGAAATGTTGTTTTGAGGCATCAATTAAACGAGCCCGCTTAAAAGTGGTTCAGCCAAAAATGAACATTGCCATTATACTCACCCTCAAGTTGTTCGAAAGTTGTTTTTCTGCAAACATGGCTGTCAAGCTCTAAAAAAAACAACATTTTGAATCTGAATCTGTCATATCATATGGACTGCTTTTATGGCACTCTCATGGTTCTTTTAGGAGCCTGACAGTCCTTGTTGCTATAAATGTTTAAAAAAAAACAACAGTAAACAGCTTTGAAACAAGCATGAAAGTGAGTAAAAAATGTCAAGACTTTGGATGAACTTCTTCTCCTAGGCTTGTTCAGTCTAGTTTTCTTCACTGTTTGGTTTTGCATGGTCAGTTTTATGTAATGTCAAATCTCTTTTACTCATAGTGGAATGGAGTGCATCTGTGGATGTTTCCAAGCTGCAGCCGGACCCCTTGTCAGAAAATGTGGCTGTCTTTTCATACCAGTCTAAACATACAGACCGTAAGTGTTTGAAAGGTCATCGCGTGACATTCTTCATCTCCTTAGAAATACACTTAGGCCACGTACACACAGCAACGAAATTTGGTTGTCAATCCACCTTTTAGTGCTTAATCCTGTTCTGTACACACTCCGTCACTGGAGTGACAACTGTATTACTACCGAACTAGCTCTCAAAAAATGCAGGTAGTGACAACTGCATTTACAAAAATTCTAAGCAGTATGTACAGAACCGAACTGAACTAGTTGTTAATTACTTATTTTAACGTGCATCAGAAATGTTTCTCCCTTTATGTGCAGTGCAAGAAATCACAGGGAAGGCAGTACAAGTCTTGACTTAGGGCTGAGCAGGTAAACAATGTATCGAATCGCGATAAAATTGGGTTTATGCACAGCTGCACTACTTCCTGAACTTCAGCCAGCTCCTTTGTTATCTGTCTGCCATTATTGGACAAACTGATTAATCCAGGTGTGTCAGATTATTGTTGTTGCGACTACAGAGGTCAGGCACACCTGGATTAATCAGTTTGTCCAATAATGGCAGACAGGAAACAAAGGAGCTGGCTGAAGTTCAGGAAGTAGTGCAGCTGTGCATAAACCCAATTGATGTCAATAACGATGATAAGCAGAAATTGTCGATAAAATGTAGCACAAATTCAGTTACTCATTTGAACCGCGCCACACGGACCATTTATCCACTCGGGTCAAAGTCCAAACAGCAGCGTGAGCTTACTATAGCAGACACGTTTACTCTGATCGGTCTCGGTCACGCGGCCACTAAACAGCGCTGTGAGATCCAGTGAGAAGCGCATGAATTCAGCAAAAAACACAAATGTCTCTTTGATTTAAACAAGTTTAAAGCCAGATAAAACAGAGCTGACAAACAGGAGAAACACTGCGCAATGATACAGTCAGAAGGCTTTACACGCTACAAATCACCATCATTTACCGGGGATTTACTGTAGTAACACTAACTGCACCAAGGTACTGTGGCAGAAATGTGGGATATTCATATATAATTTTATTATATTATTAATGTAAAGTAATGGAACATTATTACAGTATTTTTTGGTGATTTGAGCTATAGCATTTGTGCAAAACATTATACTAAATGTTTTTAGGATTCAGTTTTTCATACAAATACCATAGAAACAATATAGATACATTTTACCATGGCAGTGAAGTGCTATATGTGTGCTTTTAACTGTGGTTATCATGATATAAATGTATGATACTATGAAAGACCAATGGTTAATTTGAATAAAACTCAGATGTCCATGTTTTTGTTAATGAACATAAATTTAAATCTGCATCCTCCTAACTTGAGTCAACTCAAATTTACATTTCTTAGTGACAAAACGTAATATTATTAATAATGCAGCCTGTACTGCAAAATGTGCTGAAGATATATGCCAAAGTTAGGCAACATAAACCTGTTTCATGATTAGAGAAAGTCACCTATTAGAACATGCAAAAACTGCAGAAAAAGACATAAAATAAATATCCTAATAGAAGAAGTTAAAGAAAAATGACTGGAAAAGTGTAACAAATTCAAAAACGTGAAGTGTGAGTTTAAAACCACAATTAATGGTCTGGGGCCTCATTTATAAACGTTGCGTACGCACAAAAGAAGGCGTACGCCGCTCTCTACGCAATAATTGGTATTTATAAAAAGCAAACTTGACGGGAAAATGTGCGGTCCTTCACGCAAGCTCTGACCCAGGCGTACGCACAAAAACGGGTGAAATGAGAAATGGCGACACCGTCGGCAGATGGAAGGAACACGTGAAAGTGTGTGAAACTGTAGACCGTTGTGCAAAAGAAATGGCAATACTGCCTCTCATAAATAACATGAAGACTTCACAAAGCAAGTCTTACAATTAACAGCCTACACGAACGCCCGTTTGATCGATCTGCAGTGCAAAACAAACAAAATCAAACGAAAATTACAACAGAAAAGCAAATTAACACATATTTGCAAAAAGAAAAGTGAAATTTGTTCTGCAATAATATTGGCATATTATGCAATTCATCCTCATAAATAATATGGTAAACAGAACGAAATAGCTAATGTACGAAACTGATATTCTCGTCAATGTGTCCGTCTGGCGGAGCAGATATAGATGCAATTAGATAGACAGATAGATAATTAGGGAGATACAGTATATATATTTAGATAGATAGATAGATAGATAGATAGATAGATAGATAGATAGATAGATAGATAGATAGATAGATAGATAGATAGATAGATAGATAGATAGATAGATAGATAGATAGATAGATAGATAGATAGATAGATAGATAGATAGATAGATAGATAGATAGATAGATAGATAGATGGAGATGGATGCTGATAAAATAACGTATGACGTATGTCTCAACCATTAAAGCTGCAAGTTACATTACATTTGCACTGAACTATTTCCCATTTCCACGTAGATTATAACCGACATCTGTAGCTTGTCAGATGCAATTAGATGGACGAAAATAAAATGCCCTATCACAATGCGTAATGACGCACAATGGCTGATCTTGCGCTCTTAGAAGATGTGGCAAATGAAAGGATTCGGAGTGAACGCATCTTCACACAGCAAGAAGACTTGCTGGCAAACGAGGACACACTCTGGCGATGGAGCGCTAGACGCTTTTTTGCCTCAACTTTGATGTCCGACCATTTCTTTTTTATTTCGGCCATGGTCTGAGGTTGTGAGGCTACAGCATTTACGGCGTCTACAACCTTTTGCCATTCAAGTGCCATTTTGGCATTAGTAATGCCCACACTGTGCCCTCCAAACAACATTTTTATCCTCTTTTCAACCTTACCAACGATAATTTCTACTTCACATTGAGTGAAGTTAAGTTTTTTTTTATTTCCTCTCTGTGTTTGCCATGATTTCGCAATCGATGAATATTAACTTGTGGGCGTTTCACGGACTATTTATGAGCAACTATGGGCGTGACATGAAGCCGCAAAAGCTGCGCTATATTTAGAATTGATTGTGATTTATTAAGGGAAAACTGCGTAGGATGTGCGTGCGCACGGTTTTATAAATCCGAATATATCTGTGCGTACGCACGTCCTATGTTTCATCCGTACGCCACTTCTGACGCAAATCCTACGCAAAGTTTTATAAATGAGGCCCCTGGTTTCTACAACTTTCGCTTAGGAGCAAAAATCTGCCTTTAAATTTGAAAGAAAGAAATATTTGACATTTATCAGAATAATTATCGATACCAACTGATGTGAGAATTTTTTTGGCCATATTGCCCAGCCCTACCTTGACACATTCCGGTGGCCAGATTTTGCTAGAAAAAACAGCGAATAAGAACAAGCCCATAATAAAGTGAGATTAATCAAAATGCTTTATGCTGAAAATAGACCAAAATACTGTGACCTGCACCTGCTGGCTTTAATAACTTTGTAAAACTCGATCATTTTATGAGCCAAGCTTAAACAACAAGCCTGAAAATGCTTATAATAATTGGACATGGCAACACGCTCTGTGAAAACAGCCTTTCCAAGCATAAACGGCGCTTTTGTCGACTGTGCTTTAGTTAATATTGCTGAACAAGTCTTTTGTCTCTGAAATATTTCTTTGGACAGAATAGCGGTACCAAACATGCGAGACGCCAGAGCGTGGCTGTTTACCACAGTGTCAATCATAGCAGTTTCGGGAGTGATAATTTAGGGGACTCACTCCTCATTTCAATGCGGTCATCACTCCTGAAACTTTACAGTGTGTATGTGGCCTTAGCAATAGTGTGTATTTATGATTGATGCTCTTGGTTTCTTTCTTTAATGTATCCTAATAGTCATTCAGAGTTATGCACAAGCTGCTTTTAATGTGTTCTCTGGTGTTTGTACAGTGTTTGTTTTCAAACCCAGCGAGCCGCGGCCTCTGTTCACCCAGAAGGAAGTGTGTTCAGAGAAGGTACATCATGCCGTCTTTGTTCCTCGAGAGGAGCTGTTGAGCGGATGTGACGAAAGTACTCAGTGGCTCAACAGATCTCAACTGTACTTTCTCACCCAAAACATGGTACTTCAGTGATATTTCTAATCACATAATGGCCTGAACGCATATAAGTTTGTTAGTGTAAATGTTTTTTTTTTTTTGGTCTTTTATCAAAATGTTCCTTCGGATTTAGTTGAATTTTTAAATTGTGTTTTTAAGACCTGGAAAATACTTGAACATTAACTAAATGTTTATTAACTTAATTTTAACTTGTTACTTGATGATTATACTTAATGATTAAATTATTAAATGTATACTTTTTAAATAAATTACTATATTTATTATATCAAATTAATAAAGGGACAGTTCACTCAAAAATGAAAGTTCTGTCATTAATTCCTCACCCTCATGTCGTTTCAAACCTGTAAGACTTCTTCGGAACACAAATGAAGATCTTTTTGATGAAATCTGAGAGCTTTCTGTCCCTCCATAGAAAGCTACGCAACTACTACTTTAAGTGCTTCAATCCAAATTTTCTGAAGAGATACAATCACTGTATAAGATGAACAGATTAAATGTAGCCTTTTATTCACGTATAAACATTCATCTCAACACACATCAGATATGGTAAATGGAAGCTCAAGCATGTTTGCTTGACCAATGAGGTTCGTTCTCATGTTGCGCAGTATGTTTGAGCTTCCGCGAGAGAAATGAGCTTTGTTCTCGCACGTCAAGCAGCTTCGGTTGAGCTTCTGTTTATGTTTGCTGATCAATGTTAAAATGTGAATAAAAGCCTAAATTCAATCTGTTCATTATATGTGACCTTGCAACCCTCTACAATGCAAGAAAATCACTCGCATTTGCGATTAAATCTTCACTCTGGGTGACTAAACAACATCTATCATTAGCCATTGGCTAATAAATTCTCAGATTTTACTCGCCAGTGTGTGTTAGAGGCTAAGTATAAGTTTAGCATCTGTCAAGTTTAGTCTGATCTGTCTATTTCAGTTCAGCTCAACGGATATATATATATATATTAGGGCTGCCAAACGATTAATCTCGATATATAATATAGATGTAGATCTCGATATAGATGTATATTTGAATGCATACATGTATATATTTAAGAAATATTTGCATGTATATACTGTGTATATCATTTATATTATATATAAATATAAAAACATGTCTTAAATATATACAGGCATGTGCGTATTTATGTACACATAATAATTATACACTGTACACACACATATATATTATGTAAACAAACTTTTATTTTGGATGCGGTTAATCACGATTAATCGATTTGACAGCACTAATATAAATAAAATAGTATATCAGTCTGGCGAGTAAACAAAAAAATATACTAGCCAATGGCGATTCTATTGTCAAGGTGTGCGTAGAGGCCTTGGACCACAAAACCAGTCATAAGTTTAACGGGGAAATATTTGTGGCAATAGCCAACAATACATTGTATGGGTCAACATTACAGATTTTTCTTTTATGCCAAAAATCATTAGGATATTAAGTAAAGATCGTGTTCCATGAAGATATTTTGAAAATTTCCTACCATATATATAAATGTATTATTAGTAGTAATATGCATTTGTAAGGACTTCATTTGGGAAACTTTAAAGGCGATTGTTTTTGCACCCTCAGATTCCAGATTGTCAAATAGTTTTATCTCGGCCAAATGTTGTCCTATCCTAACAAACCATACATCAATGGAAAGCTCATTCAGCTTTCAGATGATGTATACATTTCAATTTTAAAAAAATGGAGCCTTTTGACTGGTTTTGTGGTCCAGGGTCACAATTAAAGCTATCGTGTCTCTTCAGAAAATGTGGACGGAACCACTCAATTCATATGGATTAGTTTAATGATCTCTTTTGAACTTTTTTTCCGAAGATGAACGAAAGTCTTGCTGGTTTAGAACGACTTGAGGGTGAGTAATTAATGACAGATCTTTTATTTTTGGGTGAAATATCGCTTTAAATCTAAATAAATATGTATACACGATAATAAACAATATACAATTAAAATGTAATTTTTTTTTTTTTAATTTTTACTTTAATTTTAAAAACAATATTTTTCATGATACAGGTTAAATATCTATCTTTATTTATATTGCACAAAGAACTATTATCCACTAATTGTGAACTACTGGCAAGTCATGGAAAAATGTGGGTACCGTGTAAATGTGTTTGTGTTATACTGTGCACATTGTGTCCTGACATTTTACTAAAATGAACTCTGTTCAAT
Organism: Romanogobio albipinnatus; assembly: GCA_023566225.1. Taxonomy (NCBI): domain Eukaryota; kingdom Metazoa; phylum Chordata; class Actinopteri; order Cypriniformes; family Gobionidae; genus Romanogobio; species Romanogobio albipinnatus. Next base: position 14,373,515 of record CM042243.1, read on the forward strand.
TATCAGGATTTATTGACCTTCAGCATGGCAACAGAGGAGGACAGAATGTTGTCATCAAGTAAACGGGTACAGATTTTTTCTTATACTGCCCCTATGCTCATTTATTTTGAAGGCCCCCAAAGTAACTTTTCATATGTGTCTCGTTGGTACAGCTTGTCATTGATGACAGCGTTGCTGTAACTCCATTTTACCTGCTGTTGGGTAAACACAGACGGCAGCAGCAGAAACGTGACACACCATCGCATCCAACGGCAGACAAACCCCAACAGAAACAGGGCTCAGTTACCATTAAACAAGTAAGTAGGGTGGGGCTCTCTATAAATTATATTATAAATATTATAGAGCTGCACGATTCTGAACAAATTGAGTTTTTTTTTTTTTCTTCAAATGGTGAATGAATGATTCAATGACATACATTTTTAAGTCACTTGTCGCCACTTTACTGGTGTGAAGATGTAACTGATACAATCGTTATTTGAAGCACCAAGTTACTCGAAAGGTGATTTTGATCGCTACCGTAGACATCTGTGTTTATATATGAACTATATCCCAGTACATCTGATAATTTGAATATTTGTAAGACAGAAATAATGATACTGTGTGGTTGAAAAGACTGTACGAGAAGCTGTTTTATACCTATAGCTTACATGAAAACTGCTCTCTCTGGGTCAGCGGCAGCACGAGTCGCTGATCTATATAAAAGACATTTACAGATCTGAATGTTCCAGTGTGATTTTGTCAGTGGTTCAATAGACACAGCCGAATCGCTGTCATTTAAAAACGCGATCGTGTGCGATCTTTTAATGATTAATCGTGCAGCTCTTTTTTTTATATATTATTGAAATTAGTACTTTTTTCAGCAAGGAATCTGAATAAATTGATAAAAAATGACAGTAAAGAAGTTTTATTTTACAAAAGTGTTCCATTTAAAATAAATGCTTTTATTTTAACTTTCTATTCAAATAATTATTAAAAAATGATTCATGGTTTCCCCAAAAGTATTAAAGGATTTGTTCACTTTAAAATAAAAATTACTCCATGATTTACTCACCCTCAAGCCATCCTAGGTGTATATGACATTCTTCTTTCTGATGAACACAATCAGAGTTATATTAAAAAATATCCTAATGCTTCCAAGCTTTATAATGGCAGTGAACAGGGCTCACAAGTTTGAAGTTCAAAAAAGTGCATCCATCCATCGTAAACATACTCCACACGGCTCCGGGGGAAATATCAATAAACGTGTTAAATAAAAACATATTTAACACGTTATAAAGTAAAATAACTAGCAGTCAGTATTCTGTATTCTATCCTTCAGTATTGAACTTACAAAGAAAGTGTAACGCCTCTCGCAGTTCAAAGCGCTTATGCTACGTCCATCGTCATACATTGTGTCAGTTACGCTTTTTTCGTAAGTTGAATACGGAAGGCGGTCTGGCAGAAGCTAGATATTTTACTTTATAGAGTTTTAAAAATTGATATTTTTCTTACAAAACCCCATCGATTCACTTCAGAAGGCCTTTATTAAAGGGATAGTTCACCCAAAAATGAAAATTCTGTCCTCATTTACTCACCCTCAAGTTGTTCCAACCCTTTATGAGTTTCTTTGTTCTGTTGAACACAAAAGAAGATATTTTGAAGAATGTTTGTAACCAAGCAGATAGAGCAACCATTGACTACCATAGTAGGGAAAATAATACTATGGTAGTCAATGGTTGCTCTCTCTGCTTTGTTACAAACATAATTCAAAATATCTTTTTGTGTTCAGCAGAACAAAGAAACTCATACAGGTCTGGAACAACTTGAGGGTGAGTAAATGAGGACAGAATTAAAATTTTTGGGTGAACTATCCCTTTAACCCCCTTTAAATTGATTCTTGAGATTGATTTCTGATTCAGCTTTGACATTACAAAGCATAAATATATAATATTATAATCAAAATATGGCCAACAAAGGAAATGGAAATCATTGCACGTCAAAATATTGCTTTATTTCACCAGTATTCAATGTCACCTTGTCCTAATTTCAAGCCATGGGGTGGTAATGGGAAAATAAATATTTAAGTATTTATTTCTTGTATCATCCTCTTATTTTTATTTTATTTTTTTTAGTTGTTACACACGCCAGCTCATGTTTTACCTGCTGCTTCAGTCCTGTGCTCAATGTTTGTCAATTCCCTCCTGATCTCCAACACTGGTGTACGGTAAGACCCCCTCAAGTTTTTCTTCACATGCACAATGGATATTATGAATATATTTCTTGGATGGATATTACTTATATGGATATTACTTAACCGCAGTAAACATGCCTATTTCTCAGTTTCCGTTCGCCTTGTTTTCTGAGATGCTCTGTACTGCAAGCACATACATTTTTATATTTTTTGCTTTGGCTGTTATTACTACAGAGAGGAATTGGAGTCTTCAGAGCAGGATATGGACAGTGAGAAAGAGGAAGAGGACTCTGAGGAGGAATTGGAGACCCGTGATAGTCAGCAGGAGCTCAGAGCCCAGGGTTCAGTGGATGAGGTGACGCCGAAACTGTCTAAAGCACACGAGAAGGAACTGAAGAGGGTCAGAAAGACTGACTTTAGCTGGATGACTGGTCTCATTGATTCCAAACCGTGATTAAGTAATTTCACAATCTTAATGTTTTTTTTTTTTTTTTTTTTTTCCCAATTTGCTTCAGATCCAGAATGGGGGTTGGTTAGCAATTGTTTATTGGGATTGCAGCAGCCCCTTAGTGGTTTAAGGAATTATTCTCTTTGGAACAATAAGGACAAGAATGCTATTTTGTAACTCTGAATGTTAGTGTAATGTTCATCCCATTTTCATCAACAATAATTTATAAAATACTTTTTGAACAATGTGCTGTTAAAAAGTTTTTCTTTCTATTTGTGCATTGATTTTGTAACTTTCTGGTAAACAAGTTTTTATAAAAAATATTTTAAAATGTATATGTACAGTATCGGTCAAGTTTGGAAGCATTACTATTTTTAATGTTTTTGAAAGAAGTCCTCTTATGCTCATAAAGAGCATTTATTTGATCAAAAATACAGAAAAAATTATATTGTGAAATATTACAATTTAAAATAATGGTTTTCTATTTTAATACACTTAAAAATATAATTTTGATGATGTAAAGCTGAAAAAGCTAAAGAACATTTTTTTTGTAACAATATACGCTACTAGGTCGAATCTTTTTTTTTTTTTTAAGAAATTTATAATTTTATTCAGCAAGTATGTGCTAAATTGATAAAGTGATTAAACATTTATATTGTTAGAAAATAATTATATTTTGAATAAATGTTCTTTTGAACTTTATTCATCAATGAATCATGAAAAAAGTTCACAGGTAAGCAAAAAAATAAGCTGCACAACTGTTTCCAACATTGATAATAAATCAGCATAATTAGAATTATTTCTGGAGGATCATGTGACACTGAAGACTGGAATATATTTTAAAGGATATTAAAATAGAAAACCTTTATTTTAGCTTGTAGTAATATTACTGTTGTTACTTTTTTCTGTATTTTTTAATAATAAATGCAGGCATAATGAGCATAAGAGACTTTTTTCAAAAACATTAAAAATAGTAACGCTTCCAAACTTTTGAGAGGGATAGATTGATGGAATTGTTTTTTTTTTTTTTGTATAAACCACTCTAAGAAAGCTGGTTAAGCTGGTGTGTTTTGATGGTTTATGAGTGGTGTAGGTCAAATGTTTGCTGGTCATGCATTGGTAACACCTCACAGTTACTTCAATCCTGTGGTTGTTATCTGTGTACTAATGTAAACCACAGACAAGGTAAATTATGTCAACCCCCTATGCTTTGGAACTGCTTTCCAGGATATGTATCAAAGGTCATGTGGTTATGATATGCTTTTTAGGACTGATATTGTACAAAATGAATTGCTCAGGAGTCAGTACACAAGTTGTTTCACATTTGTTTCACAAGCACAATTCTTTTTGAAACGCTAATATCTTATCTCTTACCCATGTCTGGATTTCTAGTTCAAGCAAAGTCGAATTTCAGTTGATCTTTGCTCCCACTTTGCTTCAGGCTTTAACTAATATTGAGTTGTTGTTTTTTTGGACTGTCTAGATAGAGGTTTCTCACTGTTGTTCCTAAAAATACAAAGTTAACTAAGTTGCATACAAATTCCAGGTCTAGACCCGGAAGATCAGCCTTTTTTCTACCCACCCAGAATGGGAGGCGTTGCGTTGTTACTGGCATGTAATCAGGTCGTTCTTTGTCTTTGCTTCTCATGCAACTTGCAAGCCAAGCTCAACTCAGCTTTTAGTCAGTGCATTAACCAAAAAAAAAAACGTCTGAAAGGGCCTTTAGAGAAAATTAGCAGCAAACCCTTCTGAGGAATGTGACCCTGTACAATTGCTGCCGCATGTATTCCAGCTCCTGCGGGTTCACAGTCGACCTTTTAAAAAATCCCTCCCCCAATTAGTTCAACCACTCAAATGTTGCATTTGGCTACAAATCTGTTTATTTCAGTGTAAATGAGACGCAGTACAAGTCTTATGTTGTATATTCCCCCTGCAGTGGAGTGTGAACCACAATTATTGCAAGAATGCCACACAACAGAATCAATATGCTCCTTCAAAGAATAATGTACATTTGTTCTTACATTACATTCAACTGGATTTTAATAGTACAATTTGTTGCAACAGAAGTGTTTCATTTAGTTATTTTGTCACGGGCAAGATCTCTGTGGCTTTATAGGAGGACAAAACTGAATTCAAACAAAAGTAGAGTAAAAGTAGAGTCAAGAGAATATAAAAATATTTTACAGATGTAAATAAGGCTTCACATTCACAAAAATACAGACAATATGCTCTGATGCAATGAAGCATGTGTTTAAGGACAGACCGCATGTTCACAAGGGCCTCATGAAATGATAAAAATGCTAACTTAAGTTGAATTCAAAAATCAATGACTTGGCACCTGCATTTGTGACCAGCTGCACTTCAAACCAGCTGTCCACATTGGACTCAATCCCTTCTCTTTTCTGTGCATACGGTGGAGCCCCGCTGGTTTCCAACCTCAATATTACACAACTATTACAAAATACCTCATGTATATGATGAACCAGCTGTGGTTTTCAAAAGGATGTTAGTGCCTGAGTGATTGTGACAAGCGTCGGCTCATAGACCTAATAAAGAAGGTCTGCAATGTAGAACATCTGGATTAGCATATGATTTGCATGAAGGAAAATTTGTGGTGTCACTTAAGGGACAGTAAAAATCATGAGGGTGTTTTAGAGATTTTGGTTCTAAAAATTTGAAGCAAATTGGAGAATCTCCAAGTTTTCCTGCAGAACTACAAGAGGAAATGTCAGAATTCCTGCCTCGCTGTGTGCACTTTGGTGGCAGGGAATCAATTGTGTGCAAATATCTTAAACCTGAAGTGTCTTCATAATGGATAAAGTGTAATCACGTAAAGTGCTTGTGTAACAATCTTTTTCAAAAACAAGAATTATGCACTAAAAATCACTTTCAAATCAAACAGAACAAAAAAACTCTAGTTGCAATGGGGCGAGTGTACCAGGTCCTAAATCTCCAGGATATTTTCACACCACTAATATTCGGAATGTTAACACAAGAAAACGGTTGCAGTTCCCTCACTTCTGCATGGTGAAAAAAAAATCCACTTTGGTTACATGTACAAACTGTCTGTCTGCATTGCTTTCCAGAAGAGTTGTAATAATAGCACCACCGAAGCCGAGATAAAGAATACTGACTACATGTATATAAATATATAAGCATAACTGAATGAATAACTAGCACACTCCAAATAACTATAAAAGAGACTTTAACCATGGCTTGTAAAAAGCACTGAGGGACAAAACGTTACAAAACTACACTATCTTAAGTAGAGCACATTGCAAAACTCGCATAGCTAGTCTGAAGATTACCTACGACCATAAAGTCGAAAAACCAACCAAATATGTAAAAGTAGAATAAATATGCCCATTTTTGCTCTGGAGTTATTAAAGCGTGGTATAAGAACCATAGTTCCCATTTGTGTTTCCTCTACAATTACTTCTCAGGCAATTTTACAGCACCTTCAACACAAAAAACAAGGGAAGTAATGCATGTTATTTTGACATATATCTAAGCTACACTAAGGAGAGCTCCTTCTCTGTTATTTTAGCTAATGGAGAATAATTATTTCTCAAATGCACGAGCACTGCAAGCAGCAAAAGCATGCATGTTAGTAAAAGAGATGGAATGGGTGGTTCCTGACGAAGAACGCAGCATGCAAAACTAGTAGAAATTGGCTTACGGTCTCTTTAAAGAGTTATACAGAGTTGGAAAGTGAGGGAATATTGGGATCTGGCTTCTGCTCAGGTGAACAGAACAGGAAAAGTCGACTTCGGAGGCTTTTATAGGCAAACCTGAAGTACATCATATGTCCCATTGCAACGAAGGAAACCGAGATGATCACGAGAAGGCCGAAGGCCTCTGGATTTGGTGCAAGGATGACCATGATGAAGTGCACGAGATCGAGAAGATAGTTCATGGAGTTCTGGACACCATTGATGACTCCTCTCTCAGACTCAATCACATTCTCTTGTATCAGTTGGGTCACAGTTAAGTCAAAGGACCAAAGCCCTGAAAGAAATTTAGGAGAATCAATTAAAACATATAGTGACATTAAAATAGCACCAGCACACAATTATCACAAACATGACTCGTTGTTTTTGGTCTCAAAGGTTGGCTTTACAACTTTCAGGTGATAAAAAGATATGGATATCACTTTTTTCTTCTTGAAGATAATGGAAAATAAGGCTAAATAAAACTATTTCTATTGTTTCCTGTTGGTTGCTCATTTACTTACCCATTCTAGCAGCAATGACACCGGTGAAGAGAAGACTGACAGACAGGTAAGATTCTACTTGGGGGGCTTCCTCAAAAACAGTGGCATTTGTCAGAATCTGTGGTTCAATTGTAGGAAGAAAATTAGGACTTTCAGGCAGCGAGCTGCTGTCTCCAAACAGATGTTTTAAGACCTCTTCGAAGGGCGAGACACTGAGATCGAAAGGGCTGCCAGGAGCAAAGACGGATGCCACGCAGAGCGTGAGACAAGACAGTTGGGTGACTCCAGCGATGAAGCCGGTTCTGATCAGGCCGCACTTCTTTCTGATCCAGGTGAAGGCCACCGTTCCACAGATTCCAGATATAGCCGAGGCTCCCATGAGGAGACTGAGCACAGAGCCGTTCAGTCCCTGAGTGTACGCGTAGCCCGTGGTGATGCAGTCAAAGCCCAGGACGGTCATGTAGAGGAAAGCCAGAGACATGCCGGCAAAGAAGATGGACTGATTGTAGTAGGCTACCCAGCCATCCTTAAAGGTACGGATGGGCTCTGCCATTTGGTAGCAGCAACTGGTGTTCTTCTTCACCTCAGCGGTTTCATTCATCAGCTGGGAGCCTTCAACTGGACTTTCACTATTTCCAATCTCTGCAACAGTGAATTGGAAAACCAATTAGATAGATATAACTGGATATGCCACCTTTTTGCATTGTTCAGAAAACTAAAATGCACAATGAAAGGCATTTTTAACAAATATGGTACAAAATAGGATCTGAAACTCTTAAAAAAAAAAAAAAGCAAATGATCAGTCAAAAGATGCTTAATCTTCAAAATGTGTCCTAGTAGTTTTGCTAGTAACAGGTTTTCAGAATTTGCCTTAAATGCAGGTTTATAGTTAATCAAAATAAAAAGTTAATACATTTTATTTAAATGGCTTTGGTCAGATGGTGAGCTTGACAAGTGCAGTTAACACTACAGTTCAAGTAACTTATTGATAAAATGAATTATACTTCCCGGATGTCACAATTTGAAGGAATGTTACTGTTTTGTAATGGGGGAAATCAATACGTAACAAGGTTCTGCATAAAGTGGGGGAGGTTGAAAATCACTTTTGCATTTTAAGGCGGATTAATATTGCATACTTCTCACGTTAGATAATATATACTCTATGCACTGTATTAGTGGAAAGTACCAGAAGAGATTTGAGTGCTATTACAAACCTTTTTGTACGTTGAGATGCTTCAGCTCCTGGTCATCAGTGTTCTTCTGTCCTGCTTTGAAGGCAAGTGCTGGAGTCTTTTGATAAACTTTCCAAAGCAGGAAGTACTCCAAGCACATGGAGAACAGGTTCCAGCCCGAGATAAAACCACAGCCGATGAAATGGGAACCGAATGACATGATCTGGCCCACAAGCATTGGAGCCAGAATATTGGTTAACTGGTCAATTATTCTTACAGTTGCATTCATATCTGAAAAAAATTGAAATATAGAAAACAAACGTGAGTATAATTGTTAAAAACTGTGATTTATTCTGTGATGAAAATAAAGAGAGACATAAAAAGGGAGATTTAAAAAAAAAAAAAAAGAAGTCTCTTATGCTTACCAGGGCTGCATTTATTTGTTAAAAACAGTAATATTGTGAAATATTATTAATATATTTTATAATGTAAATTATTCCTGTGATGGCAAAGCTGAATTTTCAGCATCATTACTCCAGTCTTCAGTGTCACATGATCCTTCAGAAATCATTCTAATAAAAATATATATAGTTTTACTTTTTTCATTTAGTTTTATTTTTAGTTTTTTTCCATAGTAACGAGAACTGTTGGCTATGCTTTCATGGATTTCCAGGAGGTTACTGGGTTCACTGATGGGTTTATAATGTCATAAGAAATGACAGCTGATGCAAGCACTCCATGAAGATAAGATGATTGATGGAGAAACTGCTGTAATGTATTTTATGAGTTTCCTCGACTAAGTGAAATGATTGTTATAGACAGTAAAGTGGTTGAAAAAACTTCCTTGGACACTTAAAAAAATATATATACAAAAACAAAATTAGTCTAAAGGATGTTTGTTACACTAGGTTTTAAATTTTAAAACAACAGATATATTGGTCAAAATAAAGACAAAATGATTTGGACCCTTTTTGATTGTTAAACCTAGTGGAACAAGTCCATAGTTAGAGTGAAACACTCAGTTTCTGTCAAGCTCATGTCAATCTTGAGTACCTATAGAGTAGTATTGCATCCTTCATATCGCCTAAAAGTCTTTAGTTTTATCATATTTTTAAAAGAAAGATATGCTGTACTGAGTCTTTCCGGAAAAAGCCAAGCGGCTGGATGCGTATCGTGTGGGCACTGGGCAGAGCTAAAGAATGACGAGTGCTCGCAGCTATTGCGTTGAGAGCGTCTGAAAGCCATCCTTAAACGTGGAAAAGAAAACGTTATCCTAAATAAACCATGACTATCAATCAGATTCAACCACACATATATGATCCAGAATCTGATCCGGAGGCTGAAATTGAACAGGAGCAGCAGCAGAAACTACTACAGCAGGACGTCTCTATGTGGTATACTGTAACTGTGTATAACTCCATCCACTGTCCCATTAACGCTGGGTTCTTTGGGAAGCTGTACAGGGTTGTCTTGCCCTGACAACCAAAAACACACTTCTTTGGTGACATTGTTAATTTCGTGAAGTCCTGTGACTGCAGCGCATTTGCTCTCTCGCTCTGGTGTCGCGCGCGCGCCCTTCCGGGAGAAGAGCCTGTAGAAGGACATTCCGCCCTTGTTGACGTCACGCAGACCCTTACTCGAAAAAAACTTTCCGAAACTTGTGAGAAACCGGAAGGAGTATTTTTGGCACAGAAATACTCCTTAAAACGTCCAACTTTCTTTTTTGAAACTTTGTCCATGTTTAGCATGGGAATCCAAGTCTTTAACAGTGTAAAAAGCTCAGTGTGCATGAAACAGCATTTCACACACACCCCCCACCCCCCTTTTAATGTGATGAACAGCAACTGTGTTTACGCTGCCAGAAACTGACTATACTAAATATACTTCAATCAACCGTGAGATTAAAATTAATTGGTTAAAATGTATTTATTTAATGCAATGAGATGCATGTATTTTTATCTAGGCTTAGTGTCTAAAAGTGTCCTACTTCTTTTTGGGGCCACTGTAATAGAGGTTAAAGAAGGTGAAACATTAAAAGTCCTGACCTGCCAGTTTGCTCCGATCATCTCCAGCCACAACCACAACCCAGTCCCTCTGGATGGTGATGGACATAGCTGTGCTGGCCAGGTTAGCGATGTTAGCAATGCTGATGACCATAATGTAGCAGGATGTCTGCAATGACAAAGAACATGTGATTAAATATATGTCACTGTGTATTGTTAATTGTTTTAGTGCATTGCCACAAAAAGTTTCGACTCAATTTTCGGGAACAGTCCAGAGCAAAAAACAGTTCAATGAACAAGCCACATTTTGTCTGCTATATGGGTTTTCGACCTCAGTGACACCAGGACAAACAGCAGGTTTTGTTTGTTATTATATATGTTAAGCTTTCCAGTCTTTTAACAGACTCAAAGGACTAATATTGAGCAAGCAACATGCTTTCTACTCGTGACATCCCTGGATTTTGCTGACAGCATGTCACCGGTTTTGTTGCCAAGGTGTCGGGTTTCACTTACATGAACTTAAGTTGAGGCCATTCAAAATAGAGCTCTTTCCGTTTTAGACAACATTACCTCCTATATTTTGTTAAGGAGCTTGAAATCACTCTGAATATCCTCTTATGAGGAGATTGTTTGCCAACTATGAAAAAGTTCATTTTTTTTAAACAGCGAGTCATAATGAAACAATATGTATACAAATGGAGTAAAAACAAAACTGGAGGTCTAAGAACTGCAGCAAGCATGTTCTGCTCTTGGAAATGAAGACTTTCTTTATTAGTGCATAAATAAGGGTTCGTTCTCTGTGTGCTTTTATATAAAAATACTGATAAATAAATAGTGTCCGTTTTTCTAGGAAGCAAACTCACCAGCAACCATCCGTCATACATGTCAGAAAGCTGTTTTTTAAACTGGAAAACGGCCATCAGAAGGACACCGCAGAGAATGACAGCACTGTTCTGGACAACCAAAGATGTCTGCGCCACTGAAATTAAGAAAGAAATCTAGACTCAGTTGCGCTCAGTAAAAATGTTGGAATAATTGGCGTAATAAAATGAGTAATTAATGTATAATTAATATAGCTCTGCATTCTCTGTGGTTTGGACTTTGCCATGTTTACCTTTCAGTCTGGGGTTTTTGTCCACCCAGTCACCAATAATAGCACCCAGTAAGAGGACAGACCCCGCAACCACCAGTCCATACACGGCTGTCAAGAGTAAACTATTGCCATACAGCTCCACCAAAAACACAGCCACAGCAAAATTCCACATCCGATCCCCCTGTAACATAAAGACACAATGATCATCATTCATGATTGAAATGGCAAAAGAATTAGCTGTCAGCAGTATTTTGCAGCTTATATTAGCTGATATGGATCAACACATTTATACAAGACAATACATTCATAAAATAATTCATACATTACACATATGTTCTGGAGTAAAATTTCTGATTTTCAAACTGTCTGCTGTCTTGATAGACTCACTATTAGGCCTATCTCTTTGTAATATCAAACTTTTTTTGTTTGTTATAAATGTTGTTATGAAAAAGGGTAAAGTAGAATTTCGCTGAATAAGACAATAAAAAAATGAATTCTGACAATTAATAAATATAAAAATATAAACAAAACAATTTTATATTTGTGACTGACACATAAAAATCGAACGAGAGCTGCTCTCAAACACAAAACCCAATGTAAAGAATCTCTCACCCATGTTGACATAGCATGTCCGAGGTAAATGAGGAATTTTGCAGACTTGAAGAATTCGCAAAATCTTTCTGAAGAGAGAGGGAGAACACGTATAAAGTGCAGAAGTGCAATGAGAAAAATTCAAGTGCAAGGTAATTTATTATTTTGAATTTCATGTATCACAGCATCCTCCTGCCGAGTAAAGCACTTACCACAGCAAGGTTTCTTAGATGCAACGCTGTCCATTATGAGTTATCGATTGTATTTGTTCGATTTTGTCCAGATTTAGATTCTTTTGTAAGGGTTCGGGTTCAACAGGCAAAGTAAATCCTCGATGCAAATAGTCCCTGCGCAAAACACGAATATTTCCCTTCTCTCCTCTCCAAACTTAGCTATCACTGTAGCTGAAGTCGGAGAGAAATAACCTTTCTAGAACAACTAAATGTGTAAAAACATATAAATCCCGAAAGGGCCAGACCCGCGCTCACGGATGCCGCCGAGCACCGTGTTTACCACACAGACAGCCCTTCTTCTGACAGACTGCTGATATATTATGAGCACAGACTCCGCCCCCTTTGCGCTCAACAAAGACAGAAGCCGTGTTTCAGTGACACAGCAATATATTTAATAAGGCAAGCGCGTCTGCAAATGTCGAAGTCATTATTTTGATTCACTATAGCTAAAATAGTTATATTGTAAAAATAGCTTTATTGTGGCAACAGGTCTAAAAATGTTATTGTCACAAATGTTTGTTTCAGAAGTTACATTATCACTACATTATTACAAACACCTAGTTCAAACCCCATATAAATTACAATGGTTTTGAATTCTGTCCTCCAAAGTAAAATGACATATTATCATATTAGACCTATGCTACAGCCGTTCTTTAAGCGAACAAACCAAACAGGCAAGGTTTAACAATATAATGATAGCATTGGGGCATGTTGTCACAAAATTTTTTTTTTTTTAAATGGGCATTAAAGGAGTAGTTAACTTTAAAATGAAAATGACCCCATGATTTACTTTGTACAAGCTTTATAACGGAAGTGACGGGGTCCAATGAGTTGGAAGCTCAAAAAAGTGCATCCATCCATAATGTAGGCTACTCCACACGGCTCCGGGGGGTTAATAAAGGCCTTCTGAAGCAAATCAATGGGGATTTGTAAGAAAAATATCCATATTTAAAATGTTATAAAGTAAATAAAATAGGCCTAGCTTCTGCCAGACCGGCTTCGGTATTAAACTTATACACATATACACCTGGATGTCTTGCGGGTGAGTAAATCATGGAGTAATTTTCATTTTAAAGTGAACAACTCCTTTAATGGTGGAAATTCTTTTTTTTTTCTTCTTCTTCTTTTTTTTCCAGTCAAGTGTTTAAGCTTGTATCTCATCACTATATAATATAGACTATCATATTTCTTATCGTTACATTTGTATTGGCCATTTAAAAACCCATATCAGCATCAACAATGTCTTTATATGTCACCATGACACGGTTTGATGGATGACTTGATTTTTGATTTCTTAACAGGTGCATGGTAACTTTCTGACATGAAATGGGTGATTGTACAACACAGGCCTTGATGAACATTACTGATTCATGGAAATCCGGAAACTATAGCCAATTAGGGTTTCCATAAAATCAGCCATACAAACCATGTTGTCTTATATACCAAATATTAATCTAGATCGCTTTATTTTCACAACCAGTACTGGAAACATTTTTCTTTTTCCCTTTTCTTGGTTGCACCTTGGATCACTGACAGCTATTTCCCAACAGTTTGGCAGTATATGCCTCTTCCCAATAGTATCCAGATTTATTATTTTCAGGTCAGTGCTTAGTGCACTATTAACACACACAATGTGAAATGTTACACGGAAAGCTACATGTTTTGTTTTCTGCTTTTGGTTTAAAGGAACGTTTTGCACACTCACTTCTCCAACCACGTTCTAGTCGCAGTGGACATGCTTCATTTAACATTGGCTAAACACTCTAAAAAAAAATTAAGGTTTCAAAAAGTTTTTGCAGCGATGCACAGGAGAAACATTTTTGGTTCCCCAAAGAACCTTTTGAGTGAACAGTTCCTAAAAGAACCATTTTTACTTAGTGTAAAGAACATTTTAATAATCTAAAGAACCCTTTTCCTAAAGAACATTGGAAACGTTCCATGGATGTTAAAGGTTCTTCATGGATCCAGATGCCCATGAAGAACCTATATTTTTAATGCAGAAGCTCATGGCAAAAGTAATAGCATGTTTTTGGTGATCTTTTAGATTTTTCTGACACGATAATGCATAAAAAGTGAAGTAATGCTTTGCTGTGTTTGATTGTTTTTAAATAATAACATGATGCAATTATGTCATATTTAATCACAAAAAAACAGAGAGGATTGTGTCGTTATACCTCTTTGTTAGTGGTTTTCATATTTGTTTGCTGCAGTATTTGGGAGAAGCCTATGCGTGACAAAGCAACACCTAACACTGCTTGTGGGCTTGATTAAAAAGTCTGACGATTAGGAACCCATCCCATTCACAGAAGGCTCAAAGCTGAGTCATGCTGCACACAGAACCATCTTATGCAGAGAAATCTGAGACATGGAAACAGATTACTCAGGTCAGAGACTTGGTTTTGTTCTCTATCACTCTGTTGGTCTCACAACACCACTATGTGCTTAACTTGCTTGCTCATATCCTTTACATCTATAACAAAGACATTAACATTTTTAAACACACAACAATATTCAGAATCATGTTTTTTTGTGGTAAAAAAAAAAAGGGTCTAGATTCAATTGAACAAATTACAACTAAACAGTTTTATTTGACCTATCAAATCAGCTGAGCAACTGTTCCAATTTACGAACTGTGGACATTGGCACTTTTCATCTGATAAGAATCCAAACTTTACACAGGTGTCTAGAATCAATACAGGATTTCTGCCATGACCATGACTGAACCCAAAACAACTAGCGTGTTTGTGATATTAGAGGTGGAAACGCACAAGTAAACACTGTTCACGTGATTTAACACTTAAGCCTTTTAAGGGTGACCACACATTTCAACAGAACTATACAGCACAGGGGCTAATGCACAATCAACAGGACCACAAACACAAACACTGTAATTCAGTAAATGCAGGCTTTCTGTGTCATGAATGAGGTTAGAAGTTTACTAAACAGGAGAGTGGGATCTAACTGGTATTAAAAATAGGAATGATTACAAAAACCAATAGATTCTATGTTTAGAGCACCAGACAACAGATTAAAATGACTCCCAAAGGCCCAGGTGCTTGCTTTTAATATCTGAATAATGAAGTGTGTGCTGCGATGACTCAAACCTTAAAATAAAGTTTTGGTCTGCCAGCCCAAATGCGATCAGACATTAGGGATTTTTTTTTCCTGGTCCTATAAAGTATAAAACAATCTGTAAAATATGTAATTGATGGACTATTATGAATGATAAAAGAAGCTTAATTTGATTAAAAATCATAGCTGGAGGCATAGGGGTCTTTTTTAGGGTGACCAGACAAACCGCTTTCTGGGGACAGTTTCCCCGTTTTGGTGTCCTGTCTCCAACCGGAGTTGTCCCTGGAAATGTCCCCATGCACTTTACATCATGCTAATACACTGCAACTTATACCACTTTGGTAAAAGTACACTTCAATATGAATAAAAAAGGAAACAACTAAACAATTAAACTTTCAACAATTACACTTGCATGCAGAAAGCGCAGCTTTGTTCTCAAAATGACTCTAAATGCTACGTAATAAGCCCAGTTAGTGATCTGTAGTAAGATAGAAAGATCTACTTCCATAAATACAAACATAAAATAACATCTAAAATTACTGTATATAGCATATTCACAGTTTGTGAAAATACATTTAGAAAATAATGTCAAAGTTTTTGTTAAATAATTTTATTTATCTCATATTTATTTTTGCAAATCTGTTTTTGTAATGTCATAACTTACTTTGCTATAATTTTCTCTTGATCTGTTTGCTGTTTCGAAACAACATAATAGGATTTCACAAAATTAATAAAAAATCAAATATACATATATATATATCCAGTAATTTTACGGACAATTCCATAAACCCTAACATAGAACGCAATGAAGTTCAAAATTATAAATACAGGCAAAAGACCTGTAAAAAAAATTATATGGAAAATTCTGTTAAATTAGTACAGTACATTGTGCCCTATTTTTACATATTTTGTTTTAGAGTGCATTTTTGATTCATAGATAATAAGTGAGATTTCAATTATATTTTAACCAGTGAACTAGAAAATGTCCCTGGATTACATTTCAGAAATCTGGTCACCTAGTCTTTTTACCACCCAAAAGACCCTTTACTTATTTGACAGGCACTGATTTAACAATCTTGATCAAAACTCAAAGTCACAAAGTCTTTTGTCTCATTTCAGGGATGTGCAAAAACCTTTTGTCATTCAGTGATGTCACAAATCAGGATTCTGCATTTAGGATTGTGGCTGTTGGCTATTTAAAAATCAAAAAGCTCCATTGTACCCTAAATACTACCTGGATTCAACACATTTTTACAGTAATACAGTAAAAGCCGGTCAGCTTTGACTAAACTTTTTCCCCCTCAAGGTTAAAATGCAAACAATGTGCTTCGACATGTTTTGGGCAAAGCTCTCCAGTTACAGGACAACAAAATGTTTTGGATAATTGGACATTGCAGACATCTAGAGTTATTATATCATGTTCATTTTCTTTACCCCCCTTAAGTGTGGTACAGCAGGATATCAGATAGAGTAGAATCATATAAAATAGAGGTTTTGGTGATGAAAAACTCTAAAAGTGGGTCACTGCCCTGGGTGTGACATAAATCTGTTTGAATGCATAATGCTATTGGCTTATGGTCAATATATGTGTTACAAAACCTTTTGTCATCACAAGCGATGACCTCATGGATCAGGATTCTTAGGATGTTGTGCTGTGGGAGAAAAGGCTCCATTGTTTTTTTACAGTAAGACAGTAAAAGCCGGTCAGCTTTGACTTTAAAATGCATTCAATGTGCTTTGACACGTCTTGAGCAAAGCTCTCTAGTTACAGAGCAACACAAATATTTTAATAACATGATGTTTTATACACCAAGAGTTATGGTATCATGTTCATTTTTGTCCTCCTTCAAGTATAGGATATCAGATCAGATCATATCAGTTTCACACAGGTATCAGCTGCTTTGGTTGCTTTGAGTGGGTCACTGCCAGGGGTGTTGAAATATTGTAAAATGTGTTTGGAAGTATTTGACCAATTTGAGCTGTTATTCTTGAAAACCTACCCTTACGAAAATGAACCATGGTTTTACTACAAAAAAAGAAAACATGGTTATTGTAACCACAAATTAACCATGATCTATTGCTACACTAACCATAGTTTAACCATGGTATTGTAGTAAAACTGTGGTTATACAAATGATAATCAATTCGCAAAAAAAAAAAAAAAAGGTTACTACACTTTTACTATTATAAAAACATGGTTAATTTTCGTAAGGATACAGTATACATTATATAAACTACCTTAAGTCTATCATTCTCATTCATCCGCATTTCTTTGCTCAAATACTCTTGTAGCTATCGTAAAAAAAACCCATTATTTTAATTCTCTTTAAACATTTTAACATAATGTAACATAATGGCATTGTTGCGGGGCAGCGGGGGCTATGATTTCGTAAACACTTACGTGACGTACTTTTAAAGCGTCGTCGGTCTGTACTCTGTACTCCCGCATACGTCATTCGTGCTCGACGAACGAGCCGCTTGCATGTGGAAATGTTTCCTTGAATCAGACGAAGTGTTTTGACTTTTGATGAAAAATGTCTTCTAATAACAGCCAGCGAACGGAACCTGGGGCAGAAGAAGAGCTCGCACAAAAAGAGGAGCTGAACAAGAAGGTTTCCTATCAAAAATATTTTGTATAGCCTATATAGTTACATAATCATAACTTTTACGTTAATGATAATTTAAAGCATTTCACTGTTAACAAACCTTTACGATTCATTCACAGATAAAAGAGCAAAAGGTTTTAGTCGACGAGTTGAACAATTT
This sequence comes from Romanogobio albipinnatus, assembly GCA_023566225.1. Taxonomy (NCBI): domain Eukaryota; kingdom Metazoa; phylum Chordata; class Actinopteri; order Cypriniformes; family Gobionidae; genus Romanogobio; species Romanogobio albipinnatus. The sequence goes on from CM042243.1 coordinate 14,391,276, forward strand.
GAAGAAAAACAGGGTATGTTGACCCATAACTACATTTGGAGTAACAGATGCTGTCGAACTGCAGATTACACATCTCCAAATCCTTTACAGAAGTTCATATATGTTTAAAACATTTTTAACTGTAAGCTGGAATCTTATATGATTCATATATTTTCAATTACTTTCGCTTTTTGTCACAAATGCTTAGCTATATTTTTCCAATTAAAAGTAACAAAATTTGGAATCAAATAATACAATTCCATGTCCTTCTTCAAAAGACTGCTTTTATCTTGCATGAATACAAACAAGATCAACATTTACCTCAAAGTCAGGGGTCTTTCCATGGCATACATTTAAATGAAGAGGATATGACTGAATTTCGTTTTTGAAGAATTAGAATTACCCATATTCTTAGGATTATTTGCAGATTTGCTAGAATATCATTTATATTCAATGTTTTTCTTATAGAGAGTGTACACACAGCAACCAAACAGCAATATATTCTTCCTGACAGACAAAGGAGAGACACTTAGCTCTTGTAAAAGTAAGTTTAATTAATAATGAATAAAATCATAAATAATATCAACCGCTTGAGTTCTTTCTAATGCTGTCATCTTCTTGTCTCTTACAGAGAATCTTGATAACATGAGGAAAGAATATCAAGATATTTAGTGCCGTGGGACCATGTGTGGGATCTGCTGTGTGGTCAGTTTGACCACACTGCATGCCCCACTAGAGGAGTGTGTGCGTGAAAATCTCAAGAACAGAGGACCTAACTGTAGCCGGGACATTACAGTAACAATCTCAAACTGCAGTCTCCTTTTCTCTGCACATGTGCTTCATATGAGGGGTTGCCTGACACCTCAGCCTCTTCAAGATGACAACGGGAACATGCTTCTCTGGAATGGAGAGGTATTTGGTGGTCTGAGAGTAGAGCAGGAAGAAAATGACACCAAAGTTGTTCTCCATCACCTGTCAATGGCACAGAGTGCCTCAGATGTGGTATTTTTACTGTCACAACTCAAAGGACCCTGGGCCTTTATCTACTACCAAAAAGTTGAGCACTGTATCTGGTTTGGGAGGGACTTTTTTGGAAGAAGAAGTCTGCTTTGGAAGTTTGATCCTGATAGAGCGTCTTTCACACTCGCATCTGTTGCTTCCCAGCCAGCAGATAATATTCAATCTCAGTGGCAGGAAGTACCACCTAGTGGAGTTTACAGGTTTGACTTAACGGACTCTTCACCACTAGGGACATTTACTTTTGATCTTTATCCATGGGTTTTCCACAGTGGCAGTGAGCCAAATGAAAGCTCAGAATTGAAATGCGAAAGTGTACCCAGATCTGTCTCTGTAAACAAAAATAGTTCTGGACTTTACCTGACCTGCCCTGTTTGTCCAATGAACACATCCATTTCATCACTTGCGACTGAACAAGTTCAGAACGCCTCGCAAACCTCTGTTGCAAGTCTGAAAGAATTGCTAACAAACACTAAAAAGAAAGCGATGGTTAGCACGCTCATTGACATTCTAAGCGAGGCTGTCCGTAAGAGAGTTTGTTACCTACCTGCTCAAGATGAACTGGCGGCCCCCTTAAATGATACAAAAGCTGATATTGCCATCCTTTTCTCTGGGGGGATTGATTCAATGATATTAGCCGCCCTTGCTGATAGACACATTCCTGCAGACAAACCCATTGATCTACTCAATGTGGCGTTCAAAATCCAAGAGGCAAAAGAGCCCCCCAAGTCTTCGAAGAAAGGGAAAAATAAGAAGAAAGACAGCGATGCTGCTAAAACACAATCGGTTCAGCAGAGCTTTAACTGCTTCGATGTGCCTGACAGAATAACTGGAAGAGCCGGTCTGCAAGAACTAAAAAATCTCAGTCCAAACCGCCAGTGGAACTTTATAGAAATCAACGTGACTCAAGAGGAGCTTCAAGAAATGCGACAGAAACGCATCTGTCATTTGGTGCACCCTTTGGACACTGTTCTGGATGATAGCCTTGGATGTGCCGTCTGGTTTGCTGCCAGAGGAACTGGCATCATAAATGAGGGTGTTGAAGAAGAGCTTTGTATTTCAGAAGCAAAGGTTACTTCGTTTTTTTGTTTGTATTTGAATTATGTCTGCATGAAAATTGATGTTAATGTAAAGACTTCAAGTCACACAGCATAAGGTTTTATTTTCCTCTTCTCAAAGGTGATTTTGACTGGCATCGGGGCAGACGAACAGCTGGCGGGATACTCCAGACACAGAGTGCGGTATAAGAGTCTTGGAATGGAAGGACTCGTCAAAGAGCTGGCTATGGAGTTGGGACGAATATCCTCCAGAAATCTGGGAAGGGATGACCGAATCATTGGGGACCATGGAAAAGAGGCCAGGCAAGAGTTACACTTTGCAGCGATATCTAAGATTAAGAAAAATTCTATAGTATTTCACATAATACATATATTTCTTTTAACTCAGATTCCCATACTTGGACGAAGATGTAGTCAGCTTCCTTAATGGACTGCCTGTGTCGGAGAAGGCTGACTTGTCTCTACCCAGAGGAGTTGGAGAAAAGCTGTTATTGAGGTTAGCAGCTGTCGAGTTAGGATTGGGACTCTCTGCTCTTTTACCTAAGAGAGCCATGCAGTTTGGCTCCAGAATAGCCAAGTTAGAGGACAACCATGAAAAGGCCTCGGATAAGTGCAAAAGGCTGGTCACCACCTGATTTAATACTTCTAGTTCTTTTTAATTCTGAATATACTGCTGAAATAATTTGTTGTGGGGGGTTAACAAGATTGGCAATAATTCACTCAAAAAGGGTACTGATACAGTTTTATTGTTTTCATGTTTGAACTACATTAAATAAACAGTTTGATTGTGAAGTTGGTCCTTGAAGTATTTGTCACATTCTACGTATGATCCAAGATTCCCCACATCAAATCGACCAGATATCCTGTGCACGTACACAGGCCTCCTAAAATAAAACCAATCATGATTAATGTCACTGAATGCAAGCAAACACAATGCCTTATTATTGTCTACAGTCTGCCTTTAAGTGACCTCAATATGAGCCATGACAGAAAGGTCCCTGGTGCGTCCCGCTCTTCAATGGGTGCATTCTGTATGGAGAAGAGTTGCATTAAAAAAATAACACTAGCATAATTTTATAAATATAGATCAACTGTACCTTCTTCTCATTGAGAAAAATGTCCAAAAGAGGAATGGAGGTTTTTGAAAATAGGTAAAAGCAAGGACACTGCAAAATGAGGAAAACACATTAAAGACGTCGCTTGTAATAATAAAGATAAACAGTAATGAAATGTCTTTATATACAAATGAAAACATACTGCGTTACGTGAACTTGTTTCATGTAAGAGAGGTTTTTCCTTCATGCGCTGTACTTTAAGGTCTTCATCCAACTCCAGAATCCCATATTTGGATGTTTCTGAAGGTGGAAATTATATAATAATGGATTTAAAAACTAGTGACCATATATTTAGCAAAGTAAAAAACATTATCTCCAGGTTTCACACACAAGGCTTCTTAAGACAATCCAAGACTAAAATGCACGTTTGAGCTGTTTTAACTGAAAGCAACTTGCACTGATATATCTTAAAATAAGTCAGTGCCATTGTTTTGTCTCAAGATGCACACCAATAATGTATTTTTTCCGAAGGCATGTTTATTAAAGCTACTTACGGAAAATGTCCTAATTGAACTAAGGCCTTATCCTGGCTTTATCTAAGCCCTGTCTGTGAAATCGGGTCATTGTTCTGCTTTCATGCTCACCCTCATCTTTGCATTGGTACGACAGCACTAAATTGCTCTCTTTTTCTTTATTTTGCACTTCAAAGAACCTCTCGGTAAATATCCTCAGGCTGAAATCCTCTTTGAATAAAGTATCGCTGCAAAATGAAAAAAAATAATAATTGTTTCCCCTCTCTTAAAGCCATCTCAAACACTGCCATAGAGACAGTGCCTTATTCAGTCTGATGCTTGTCATACCCTCCGATAACTAGTAAGTGGTCATCCACAGCACACAACTTGACTGTCAACTGAAGACAGGCAACAGCACCATGTCTGTCCTGCAGAGAAAATTGAAAGGGAGTTAAAAAAAACAAAATCATATTCAACATTCATAAATTGCTCCATTCCAGTATGCTCACCTCATTTCTTCTTGTGCCATCATTTATGATTTTAACATTGGGAAATTCTTGAGCCCACTGCTGGAATGCTTCAAAGTAAAGATCATTTGTCTGTTCAATAGATGATACAATTAATTATTTTGTGCATTATAATCATGCAAATCAAACACTATTTCGGTCAAAGCTCAATATGGTAATATTAAAAAAACTAAACAGTCAACACTCACAACCACATAAACTGTGTCCACACATCCTGTTTTGGTCAGTGCCTGAACCCAGTGTGAGATAAGGGCACATGGGCCGACGGGAAGCAGTGGCTTGGCAATGCCGCCCAGATGCTGAAAATTCCCAGTTGTGTCTTTCTCGATATCCTTTTGCAGTCTAGTTCCATAACCTGCAGCTAAAATAACAGCTTTCATTGTATGCTGAAAATGAAAGTGACAACAGCTCCTATTAGCATGTGATTTTTAATAAGTTTTCCTGAAATCGCAAAGTTGTACACTTTCTGGTGCTTTCGCCAGGAACGTTCCCTGAGTAAAGGTTGCTGTAGTTCCTTCAGTCGGTCAGACATGCGCAGTATGGGTCCTCACAACGTCAAAGCGTCCATATCTGCGAAATCTTACTTGGCTCGTAACGACACGCTAACGGGGTTATCTTAGTACGGTAGGGGTCGTTCACTCTAAGGACTTTCTAGTTCTGTATTGGTGCTTTTTATTCCCAGTTATGTGTACAACTATATTACGTCTGTACACTTTATTTATGTACGTTTCGTTAAAAGAAAAAAACGCGAATCGGATATTTTGAACAGTTCGTTTCAGTGAACCGGTTCAGTGATTAATTTACGTCATGACGTACTTACGCAATAGACGTAAATATGTGCATATTCATAAACATTAAAATACGTAAAATTAGGATATTACTATTTTACATATATTATATAAAAATAATATTAATCTAATGTTGAATGTAATGTAAAGCTATTGCTTGTAAATGTTTCATTATTTTTTAAATATAAAGGCATTTAAAGGACGTAGCAACTCAATGTAATAACTGCACATAATGTAAAAACGGCACATAATATAATAAGTATTACATTATTATTGTAATAAAATGTTAATGTAATAATTTTCTCAAAATGTAATAAAATCTTGAGCTCATAATGTAATAACACATTTTACATTATGAGAAAATTATGACATTATAAACTCACCAATCATATTGTCATAATTGTAATAACTTTTAAAAGAAAAATATTAGTATTCCTCTACAGTAGATTTAAAAAAGAAAAAACCTAAATCAAGTCTTAAACTACCTGTGAAATGCAACATATTATTATTATTTATTAAACATAAAGCATTGATATTCCTTTACAGTACATTTAAAAAAAATTCTAAATCCAGTCTTAACCTGCCTACAAAATCCCCCAGATTACTATTACATTTTATTATATTTTGAGAAAATTATTACATTATGAACATTTTATTACAATTATAATGTAGGCCTAATACTTTTTACATTACGCACAGTTATTACATTATGAGTTGCTACAGACGTTTTAAGGGGTGACGTTTAAAACAATTTCATAAATAAAACAATTAAAAAAAGGAATTATTTATAACAAGATTCATTTCATCCCTCCATTATCAAACCAAAGGGATGTCTCTGTTAAATAAACTAATAACAATTAAAAAACAAAAACTTAGTAACCAACCATATTTATGAGCCTGCCGCGAAAGGACGCAACAGCACCATCTATTGGTTGATCTGAAGAGTTGCACAACCGTCACTATGCGTCACTGGTTGCTAAGAGCAACGCTGTTCAAAATCACACATTTCAGCGGACAGCTCAATCTTTTGAGGTGAACATTAACGGTCTCTCTCTGAAAAACAAAACTGATGAAGTTTTGATGGAGAACCCATCCGACCAGAGCAGCGAGAGTGCTGTTCGTGCTGCGCTGAACGCTCAGTCTTTACTGCAGAAATATGACCGCAGGGAACTGCAAGAAGTGCTCAGCCTGACCTCCTGTAACTGGCTGCTCAGTGCTGAAGAACACAACCAGCCTGTGGATGCACCTCCCGGCATCATCAGACAAATGAGAAACATCTTGGCTCACAACATAATCATTCTGGCTCCCTTTGACTCATGTTTGCCTCTGGATTACAAAGTGGTTCACCAGATTGTGAGGGAGCTGACTGTGGGAATATATGGTTTTAATCAAGTTCCCGTCATCAGTCTGGTACCCAACTATGACCAGAGCTCCACGTGCCAGTTACCACCAGCATATCACGATACAAAAGTCGGTCAGATACTAATAAACATAGATTATACCATTAAGGCTCTCTGGCACGGGAGTTACATTTCTAAAGAAAAACGGACGCGCTTCTCTGACTTATGGAGATCCATCATGGCCGTGGATTCAGATGGTGTGCCTCAAACAAAGAAAGATGTGCTTGAAGAATTCCTAAATGCAGGTGAGATATAAACTCTTTCGATCCAGCTAAAGTAAGGTGTGAAAGTAATAATGTCATTTGTAGGTAGGCTATCATAAGCTAAATAAACCCAGAAATAAAATGGTAAGACTCTACAATAAGAACTACATTAGTTAACATGAACTAACAATGAACAATACTTCTTCACCATTTATTAATATTAGTTAATGTTAATTTGTTAGTTAATTTTAAACATTTAGTAAACCATTTTAACGTCAAAAGTTGTATCTGTTAGTTTATGCTCTATGTGCATGAACATTTGTATTAATTAACATTATCAAAAAAGTTAATAAATGTCGTAAAAAATATTAGTTAATGCATCAACTAATGTGAATCAATGAAACCTTATTGTAAAGTGTTACCACTAAAATTACATAAAATAATAAATCAACTTTAACGGAAATTACCGTTAGTTTAGACAAAGTTTTACTTGATGTAAAATAACTGCAACTAAAACCGAATGAATACAATCAATAAAAACTATAGATTTATATATATATACACACTAAAAGTTAACTAAAATGAAAATATAAAAACAAAATATGTACATTAAATATTAAAGGTCCCGTTCTTCGTGTTTTTTGAAGCTTTGATTGTGTTTACAGTGTGCAATATAACGTGTTTCGCGGGTAAAAAAACAGTATTTTTTTTTTATCACACAATTTACTTATCTGTATACCGCTGTTTTCCCTCTCCTAAAAACGGCTGATGACTTCCTTGTTCTATGAAGTCCCTCCTTCAGAAATACGTAACGAGTTCTGATTGTGCCAGCGGTTCCTGTGTTGTGATTTGACAGCAGCTTAGCGCACGTTGCATGGAAAGGTCACGCCTCTTAACGGGGTGATGTATGCGCTTAATGATCTCTACAGCGTCCCTGGGAAAGCCAAACAAAGGTGATTTGACTCCGGGATGAAAATAACAGCGTCTCGACGACATGGCGACAAACACTCAAACGCAACACTTCCTTTTCTCCACGTGACACTTCCTCTTCTCCACGTGGGACAGCAACAAGACCACGCCCCCTTTTTCACGTATTCTTGTGGGCGGAGGTTAGTCTGTTCTACTGACGTAATTAATTAAGGAAGTACCAGGATGTAGTCCAAACCGGCCGTAGGCTTTGAAAGGGAACTTCTAAATAAAATATCTCGCTTGGCATTGAACTTTGAGCTTTATAATTTTACAGGTATTATTTATACTCTAACAGCAACATTACACACTAACTAAAGTTTGAACAGTGGGATCACGAAGAACGGGACCTTTAATAAATATATATGATAAAATATTTAAAGGATCACTCCACTTTTTATGAAAATATAAATAACCAATGTGACAACCTGCTTGCACAGGGAGCATGCCGGGGACTATTTTCAGGCGCTGCGTAATATCATTGTGCCACATGGTAGGCAGCAAAGTTCCTTGATTATTACACAGGAATGAGAGTATAGTTCCTAGCCATTTAATTGGCCTAGAAAATCACAACCTTTCATTTTCCGTCAGTCTTAGTACACAATGTAACTACAGAAGAGTCAAGTTTTAAATAGGAAAAATATCTAAAGTCTTTGGTCATTTTTGAGCGCAATGCTAACGGTCTAATCAGATTCAATGATCTATGCTAAGCTATGCTAAAAGTGCTACCGCCAGACCCGGAGATCGGCTGAATGGATTCGAAAACGGTAAAACTCAACTGTTTACCTCTAGGGGAGTTGGACAATGAGCCTATTTTCAACAATAGTGGAGTGTTCCTTTAATAATTATATTTAATTAGTTGATGAATAATTATTAAATATTATAAATTAAGATTTCAGATGTAAAAACAACTAAGTCCGTCTGACATTTTTAATTTGAACCTTTTTGAAAATAAGGCATTTCAATAACTATAACCTTTTCATTGCCATTAAAGTGAAATGACTGAACCTAAATATAGGAGCCTGATAACAATGCTTATTTAAAAGAAAAATGCCAGATGGACTTACAGGTTTTGCATCTGAAGTCTTCAAATATTTCTTAAATCTTAATAAAAAATGTTAAAAACTATAATAACATCGCAGTGATACTAAAACAACACTGATTTGTCTCACTAGGTTTAACAGACATCTCGGATGATCCATGTTATCAGGACATTTATAAGGAGAACGTTGATCTAGACCCAACCTATGAACCCAACAGCGCAGACGAGGAGAATCTCTTCTCACAATACTCAGAAAGCATCTTGATCAAGTTGAGCGCCTACTTGACCTCTGTCCGCCAACACCAAAATCTCTTTGTGTTTGAGGGCTCTCATAGCCTGTCCAATGCGGTCCGACTCACAGAGGACAACATCGATCTGGCCACCTACCAGAGGCTACAGAAAAGACTGTCTGACCAGATTATTCTGGTGAGAAAGCACCTTGAGAGGAATGCAGAAGTCTCCAGAGACCTCGCCTACCTGAAACTCATCACGTTCCTGGTGCCCTTGCTGATATCTTTGAGGAAAAAGATGTTGATTCCTAATCTGTCTCAAATGCTCCCACCTTTGTCAGGTTTGCCTCTTTTTGATTGCCATCACTGCCATGCCTGATAAATATTACATTGGTTGATGAAACATTTTTTTTTTGCTTGAAGATGACAAGCTGAAAACAGAACGAGAGGTTCCTCCACATCTTCTTGGACCAGAATTCGCCTGCAAGCACTTTCCACAAAAGCAAGATCAGTATTTTCACCTTCACGGAGGGATTGAATTTGATGTGGGGACTCCTCCTCTTGATGACATCACTGAGGAAACAAAGGTGAGATATGAGGGCAGTTTCAGTTTGAATAAAAATGCAAAGCTTATGGAATCCCCTAGAATTTATTTAATTGTTTGTTTGTGAAGTAAATAATAAATATAACATTATGGCCCCATTTCACAAACAGGGCTTAGATAAAGCCAAGATTAAGCCTTAGTTCAATTAGGATATTTAAGTAGCTTTTATAAACATGCCTTGGAACTTGTTGCCTCGCTGCCTTATCAGACAATTACTTGTAAGGCAGCGTTTGTGCATGAAGGCACCTCACAAAACTGATTTTCGGACAGACTCTAAGGCAGTGTAACAGTTTAATGATCTACAGCTAAATAGAGAGAGCTTTGGTGAGAACTAAACAAATATTTAATCTCTACATTAGTAATTTCTTGCTAGAAATGACATCAGAAGTGGAAAATGTTGGTCAAAAATGTACATTTACACACTTTCGGACGCCACCTTTTTCTCTTGCTCAACTGTCACAGAATAGAATGCATAGGATTGTGGGATATCAAAGGCAGCGAAGGATACATTTATGCTGCCCTCAAAAATCTATCAGATGAAGGTATCTCAGGAGACCGGAAGTGAAGCTAACTTTAGATTCGGACGTGCCTTGATGCCTTCCTACCTTGAAATGTGTCCTCCGAAGGCAGCATTTTCCAGGTTTCGGACGCAGCCAATGGCACTGACTAGGGGTGTAACGATACCCTCATGTCACGATTCGATACATATCACGATACTGACCACATGATATGATATTATTGCAATACTAGGTGGTATCACAATAATTTTTTACTGTTGATTCAAATGCTAAATTTGACATTACATTGGGGGTGGAAATGAATAAGCTTGGACCAAATGTTGGTAACCTAAAGCACAGGACAATGGTGACACCAGAATAAAAATATGAATATATAATATGAAGATGGAAGTACTGAATTGTTTTAGCCGAACATGCTTGCACTTGCTTGCTTGCATATTATACATTATATTCAACATTATATATAGTAGTTTAATGCAGTACTGACACTAAATTAAAACTCTACGAACTTGAATATTGTCACGATACATATTGTTGCACTTTTGTATTGCAATATATTGTGACACAATATATTGTTACACCCCTAGCACCGACATATTTTAAGATATGCTCAGACATGCATTTTAGTCTGGGACTAGACTTTAGACCTTGTCTATGAAACCAGGGGAATAATAATAAGAATACAATTTTAATAATATTTAATGTTGCCTATATGCAATAAAATATAATTAGAATATATTAAAAATATTAATATAGTTAAATATATTATTACCTTGTAATATAAATTAATTACTGGATTGTTAGATGAAATAAACATTTAATTTGAAGAGTATCAGAGGTTGATATGTATTTTAGGGTATTAAATATATATTATACATAGATTTTTTTCTTTTCTTGTGTAGGTGGCTTTCAGAACTCTGCAAACGCATGCAGCCAATTACCTGTATGAGTTGCTTCGTCAGGACTCTTACAAAACACAGTTTCCAATTCCACTCAGTGAGATTGAAGGGAAAAGGTTAGCACTTCTGTCACAAGTTGGTTGCAATAATGAAGAGAAAAGGATCTAAATGCAGCAGTATCTAACTTACATTTGTGTTTTGCAGCTATAATGTCATCTCCATTGAGTTAGAATCACTTTATCCCAAACAAAACATGGTTCAGTGGTGGGGGGCTTTAAACGCTTCCATCAAAACCCTCAAAGGGAAGAGGCTGCCCTTGACGGACATTGAGCTACACGAGCAGTTCAAGAAAACATTTGGTTACACAAAAGCTATAAAGTGCAAGGTGATAAATGACAATCAATAGGTTTCAGGGTACCTCCATGTACATGCTCTGTTTTTAAACATCAAAATGTGTTTGTAACTCAGAACGTGGGATTTGGGCTGAAATCAGCAGCAGAGAGAGGACTGTGTGCAGCGTTTCACTCACTAAGTCGCAGGAACCCGGCATCCCACCTGCATGTTCTTGATGAGCAGGGTCTCTCTCTGCTTCACCACGCTGCGGCCAACAACCAATCACACATCATCCTTCAGCTCGCTGCAGCAGGAGTCAATCTCAACCAGACACGTAGTGAGAGATTCACTAACACAGGTCAGCACATTATCAGTCTCTACTAATGTGCAGCTGGGGTTAAAAGCCTTTAAAAGCCTATAGACATTTCCACATATTCTTACAGTTACATTTTTTATTGGCAGGAAAACAAGGTGTCGGAGGTCCATTCATAGAAGGAGCTGGTAAGGGTCTTGTACTGGAAACTCCTGAAAGAGATCAAAACAGATGTAACCAATACTACTACTACTACTATTTAATTTGATATAATAATAATTTTTATTTATTAAAGGATTAGTTCACTTTACAATGAAAATTAGCCCATGATTGACTCACCCTCAAGCCATCCTAGGTGACTTTCTTCTTTCTGATGAACATAATCTGAGTTACAGTATATTAATATATATCCTGGCTCTTCCAAGCTTAAAGGAACCCGTCACTATTTTTGAAAATATGCACATTTTTCAGACTCCCTAGAGTTAAACAGTTGAGTTTTATCATTTTCGAATCCATTCAGCTGGTCTCCGGGTCTGGCAGTAACACTTTTAGCATAGCTTAGCATAGATCATTGACTCTGATTAGACTGTTAACATCTTGCTAAAAAATGAGTTTAGATTATTTTTCCTATTTAAGACTTGACTCTTCTGTAGTTACATCATGTACTAATCTAAGACCGACGGAAAATGATATGGCTAGGAACTATACTCTCATTCCTGCGTAATAATCAAGGAACTTTGCTGCCGTACCATGGGTGCAGCAGGCGCAATGATATTACGCAGGGCCTGAAAATAGTCCCCAGCACGCTCCCTTGTCACGTTGGTTATTGTTGACGGAAGTTAGCCTATTTTCAGGCGCAGCGTAATATCAATGCGTACAATACCTATGGTACGGCAATACCCAAGGTACAGCAGAAAAGTTCCTCTTTGGTCATTTTTTTGAACAAGATGCTAACGGTCTAATCAGATTCAATGATCTATGCTAAGCTATGCTAAAAGTGCTTACGCCAGACCCAGAGATCGGCTGAATGGTTTCAAAAACTGTAAAACTCAACTGTTTAACTGTTTAAGGGGAGTTGGAAAATGAGCCTATTTTCAACAATAGTGGAGTGTTCCTTTAATAATGGTAGTGAACGTGGCTCATGAGTTTGAAGCTCAAAAAAGTGCATCCGTTCATAATAAACGTACTCCACACGGCTCCGGGGGGTTAATAAAGGCCTTCTGAAGCAAATCGATGGGTTTTTGTAAGAAACTATCCATATTTAACACATTATAAAGTAAAATATCTAGCTTCCACCAGATTATTTATTATAATAAAAAATAAAAACAACGCTTTATAGTCCTCTTTAGACATTCTCTTGACTATAAGTGACGTTGCCCCGTTAGAGTATTAGTAGACTGTCTGCTTTATATCAGCTAACTCTTTATGGTGATGCTCCCCAACAGACATTCTACTGAACATAGTAACATAGAACAAAGTAAATTTGCTAGTACATGTCAGCTTATTCTACTAACCCTAACAGTCTACTAATACTCTACTAATACTCTAATGAGAGTTAGTTGACATGTAGATGCAACGTTACTTATAGTCAACAAGATTTTTAAAGGGGGGCCATCAAAATAAAGTGTAACCACTTTATTAAGTGACAGCTCAAAATCACTTCAAAAAGCTAAACTGATGAAATCGATGGTGTTTGGCGTCAGTGATATAAAACCTAGCATGGTGTGTCTAAAGATGCCATGGTAACTTTTATTTTTCCCCCTTTTAGGGCTCACACCAATGCACCTCGCTGCACAATGTGGCTCCCTTGAATCCTTAAACTGTCTTCTAGCACTGCGAGCGGACTACAAACTTGTGGATAAGAGAGGTTGGATGGCTATTCATTTTGCAGCCTTCTACGGCCAGATGGCATGTATTCAAGCTCTATGCAGGAAAGACCCTACGTTATTGGAGATAAAGACCCCTGCTGAGTATGTGATATATTTTAGCATTAGATTGATTGTAAAGATTTGTATATTTATGTATATATTTTTATGTATACACACTACTTTTCAAAGGTTTGGGGTCGGTAAGATTTTTTTATGTTTTTCAAAGAAGTCTCTTATGCTCACCAAGGCTTTTATTATTGCAATTAAAAATAGCTTTTCAGTTTAAATATGTTTTAGAAAGTAATTTATTCCTTTGACGGCAAAGCTGAATTTTCAGCATCATTACTCCAGTCTTCAGTCACATGATCCTTTAGAAATCATTCTGATTAAGAAATCATTCAATCATGCTGATTTGCTGCTCAAGACATATTTCTTATTATTATCAGTATTGTAGAGACTTTGATTCATTTCCTTTCAGAAGTCTTTGATGAATAGAAAGTTCAAAAGAACAGCATTTATTTAAAAAAGAAATGTTTTACACAATTATAAAAGTATTTACTGTTACTTTTGATCAATTTAATGCATCCTTGTTGAATAAATGAATCATTTTCTTTCACTGACAACATACTATTAAACAGAAGTGTATGCATATAATTAATAGGGGTTCTTTCATTATAATAATCAGAAACTGTTTTTTAGAGATGCATGATAATGTGTATTTTACAGGTATGGTCGTTCACCACTCCTATTGTCAGCGACCTCTGGTTCAGTGGAAGCTCTGGACGTCCTGTTGTCCACTGGGGCAAACTGGAGAGGGGAAGACAGCAAAGGCAACAACACTGTCCACTTGGCAGCACTTTACTTTCACACAGATGTCCTTAGACACCTCATTCAGCTGAACTTGGATGGGCTTCCTGTGTGGAAGATTCTTGTCGGTATGATATGATATTGACAAATCTTCAATTTATAAATAACTCTTTCAAAGCTTGGGCTATATTACTCCAATAGGTATCCTTATGTATGCTAGCCTCATTAATCTTCACAGGTGTTTTAGCTGCCAGACGTTTTTAAGGTCCATGTCAGGTGTTGCTGTAATATTGTTTTTTTTAGCAGCAGTGAAGTCAGACATTAACAATATTCTCTGAACTAATGTTAACTTATAAGAAAAATCATAATTGAGCAACAAACGACAAAGATCCAGGCCAAACTACAACTTTGTGAAGTTTAGCACTTGAAGTATGTTTCCAGAAATGGGATATGATCAAATGATCTCAAAACATATGCAAAAATGTACCTTTAAATTAGTATTACACAGACTGCAATTAGGATTTGATGAGAGTTTTATCAAGTGTCGCTTATATGGGGTACAATACATTTTGTGTACAGTTTTGAAATGAATAAGAATTTAGGTTTGGTTGCAGATTTAAAAAATGTCTTCCAAATCTCCACCAGTCATAACTATACTACTGTTATTAAATGTAGACATTTTTATAATATAATGCATTAAAGTTTCTATAGTATTTCTTCCCTATTGTGACATATATCCGAGTGAAACGGCTTCTCGAACAAGAATAAATGTAGGGCGGGACTATTTCCATTGGGAACTGATTGGATGGTTGTGGTTTGCCATTGCTGTGATCTCATTTGAGTGACAGGTTGTCCCGCCCTCGCGCCAGTAAACGCATCATCAGAGAAAAAACTGATGAAGTTTGTTAAAACTTACAAATAAGTTTTAACACACCACCTTTATCATTACCATATTTCACATTTTAGATGAGTAGCAAATTATTTATTTAAATTAATAGGCCCAAGTAATTCATTAAATTAATTTTTTTTATTTGTGATTGTGGTAATGATTTAACGGATTTCCATCTTTTTTTCAGCAGAAATGTCCCAGAGTGAGGACCCCAGGCGGCTGGAGATGGCCCTCAGGTGTCTTGAGGCTCTTTGTGTAAACACTGAGTCCTCTTGTGAGGACATAATGGAAGCAGGTCATAGATACATATAGAATTGATAATCAAGTCAATTTCAGACAGCAACTTATTTTATACCATTTGATAGGCCTATATAGTTTTGGATAGTTGTTGTTTTATGTTGGCATAATAATAAATCATGTTACAGTGCTAAATGTTACAACAATGGTTCTCAACTGGTACGTTGTGGCCCAAAAATGGGTCATACGTCTGTTCTGACTAAGGGTGTAACAATATATCATGATTCATGAGACACTATATCACAATACAAAAATGCAACATTTATTGTGGATAGCGTTAATATGTATAGTTTACCCAAAATAAAAGTTTAGACAGAAAATGTATCATCAGATAGGGCAATGGTGCTTCAAATATGGCAAACCCAGAAGGTTTGTATTTGTATTTGAGATTCTATGCTTATTAATTATTGTTAATACATTTTTTTAAAATACATTATTATATTATGTAATAAAATACAATATTTACAACTTTTTAAATATATGTAGTCAGAGAACATATGAGTCTAACATAATTCTGCATTTTTAGCTGAGCAGAATCATGAATATTTCTATTTAGTGTCACCTTTGCCCTGTGGATGAGGAGAAGGACCAAGTCCATTCCTGTTGTGATATCAAATGTAGCTTATGCAATGAACAGTCATTTTTGTTTATTGTTTACCAGGAAGGCAGACGAAGACGGCGAATATAATTCTAACACGAAGCTTAATGAGATATTACAATACAAATTGTAATATCTCATTAATACAAATTAATATCAAACAGGCAGGGTAGGGTAAACTAAAAGTCCATGATAACTAAGACAAACTGAACATAAATGTGACACATATGAGTTAGAATAATATTTTTATTGTTATTTTTTAAATAACAATTTTAAATCTATTTTCAGCATTGAGATCAGTATCGTGTATCGCACCAAATTGCGACATTAGTGTATTGTTACACTCCTAGTTCTGACATCAGGAAAAAAAGAGCCCAATGTTAATATCTCATAATTAATATTTCATAGTTAATATTTCTCCTATTCAGCATCCTAACACAATATTTTAAAGGGATAGTTCACCCAAAAATGAAAATTCTGTCATGAATTACTCACCCTCATGTCGTTCCAAACGTGTAAGACTTTCGTTCATCTTCAGAAACACAAATGAAGATCTTTTTGATGAAATCTGAGAGCTTTCTGTCCCTTGACAGCTACGCAACTAGCAATATTACACTTCAAAAAGTTCATAAAGCGATCATAAAACGAATCCATATGCCTTGAGCGGTTTATTCAATATTTTTTGAAGAGACTTGATCACTTTATATTATGAACAGATTGAATTTAGGCTTTTATTCACATAGAAACATTGATCAGTGAACATAAGAAGCTCAACCGACAAACCTCATTGGTTCTTGCGGAAGCTCAAACGTGCCGTGTAACACACGAGAATGAACCTCATTGGTTCTCGCATGTCAAGTGAACATGCTTGAGCTGATGAGTTGATGAACGTTTATATGTGAATAAAAGCCTAAATTCAATCTGTTCATCATATGAACCGATCGTGTCTCTTCAGAAAATTTGAACTAAACCGCTCAATTCATATGGATTAGTTTTACGATCTCAAATTGGTAGTTGCGTATATGAAAAGGACAGAAAGCTCTCAGATTTTATCAAAAAGATCTTCATTTGTGTTCCGAAGATGGAGAAAAGTCATATGGGTTTGGAATGACATGAGGGTGAGTAATCAATGACAGAATTTTCATTTTTGGGTGAACTATCCCTTTAAGCTCTTTTTTTACCTTCGTAAGATAAACAATATTGGTACTGCTGATTTGCCACTTGAAAATAATCTGGGTTCTGAAGCAAAACCAGTTGAGAGCCACTGGGCTATAAGATTGGAAAATGTTGACGCAATTCACACTGCACTGACAGACACCAACCAACGGCAACAGAGACTTTGTCAGGTTTTGTTGGATCAGTGTGTTACCTCTGTTGCTGTTGTTCAGCGCTTGGTTGAACGTGTTGAATTGGTGTTTGTTGGGACATGGAATGTCTGAGAAGTGTCATACTGTAATCTGGTGATTGTCTGCATTGGTCGCCATCTGTCGGTGCAATGTGAAGTGGCCTTTAGAAGATTGCATTATGTTCCTGCCTAATAATAGTCACTGCACTGCAGGAGGTATTCCAGTGCTGGTGGGCCTCCTTGGTTCAGACAGACAGGTTGTGCAGTGCATGGCTACAGCTGTGCTGTGTCATATGTCAGAGAATGCAAAAGTCTGTGAAGATCTGGTGCATCATGGTGCCGTACCGGTGGTGATCAAGCTCCTCAACGGCCCACAGCCTGAGCTGCACTCTCGCTGTGCGGTTATACTAGCCGATCTAGCTGGACACAGTGAGCAGCACCAAACCCTTATTGCTCAGCTGGTGAGCCAAGATACTTTTTATGCTATCTGCTCACATCTAAAGTTCCTAAACTTATGTACTGGCGGTGAAACGTTTGGAATAATAAAGATTTTTTAAATGTTTTTGAGGTCTCCTCTGCTTACCAAGGCTGCATTTATTTAATCAAAAATACAGTAAAAACACTAATATTGTGAAATATTATTACATTTTAAAATAACTGGGATAGGGCAATATTTGGCCGAGATACAACTATATCAAGGGTGCAATAAAATCCAAATATTGAGAAAATCGCCTTTAAAATTGTCCAAATGAAGTCCTTAGCAGTTCATATTACTATTAATATATATATATATATATATATATATATATATATATATATATATATATATATATATATATATATATATATTTTTTTTTTTTTTTTATGGTAGTAAATTTACAAAATGTCTTCATGGAACATGATCTTTACTTAATATCCTAATGATTTTTGGCATAAAAGAAAAATCTATAAATTTGACCCATACAATGTGTTGTTGGCTATTGCCACAAATATACCCGTGCGACTTATGACTAGTTTTGTGGTCCAGGGTCACATGTATTTCTGTGAAGGCAAACCTGTCACATGATCCTTCAGAAATCATTCTAATATGCTGATCTGGTGCTCAAGAAACATTTCTTATTATTATAATATTGAAAACCATTGTGCTGCTTAAAGTTTTTGTGGAGACTGTGATAGTCTACCATGTAAGGTTTGGGCTAAGTAAGAAAAAAATGTAAATGTAAATTAAGACACTTTAAATTGTGACAGTAAAGACATTTATAACTTCTATTTTAAATAAATGCTGTTCTTTTATTGAGGTATTTATTCATCAAAAAATCATGATCATTTAGTTTTAACATTGATAATTATAAGAACCATTATTAATAATTGAGAATCAATAATAACTGAGCACCAAATCAGCATATTAGAATGATTTCTGAAGGATCATGTGACACTGAAGACTGGACTAATGATGCTGAAAATTCAGCTTCGTCATCACAGAAATAAACATTTGTAAATATATTAAAATAGAAATCAGTTATTTTAAAATGTAATAATATTTAACAATATGATTGATTTTACTGCATTTTTGTTCAAATAAATTCAGCCTTGGTAAGCAGAAGAGACTTCTTTCAAAAACATTAAAAAACTGTAATTATTACAAACATTTGACCCTCAGTTTTTGTCTGTTTTTTAAACAAACAGGGTGGGGTGACCCTAGTAGTGAAGCTCCTGACCTCTGACCTCCAAGATGTGCTAGTGAATGCTGTCAGGTGCATACGTACACTATGCGTCCAAAGCCCATGCAACCAAACTGCTGTTGCATACGCTGGAGGAGTTCCACATCTCGTCGAATTCCTGTCTGTGAACTCAGGTACTGTTTACCTTCTGGAAAATATGCAGTAATGGTATGCAAAGTATGCAAGAATTAAAATAACAGATCACTCATAAATAAAAATCATGTTGTTTTTTACTCACTCTCATGTTGTTCCATGCTGTTGTTTTTTCTGCGGAATACAAAAGGAGAAACTCTAAAATCTAAATCAATTGCCTTCAGATTAAACGGATGTGTTTTTTTCTGACAGAAGTACTGCAGGAAGAGGCTTGTTTGGCCCTTGCAGAGCTGGCTCGGGGACACAAGGAGAACCAGGAGCTCATATGTGAGACAGGAGGGGTTGGTGCCCTGGTGCAAGCCCTGCAAGGGAGGAAGATATCTGTTAAGGTCAAGGCGGCCACAGCGCTTGAATCTATAGCCAGTCACAATCCTGACATACAGCAGTGCTTCCTCAGGCAATCGGCTACTAACTATCTTTTACAACTTTTAAAGGTAATGCAATTGCAGCTTTAGCACGCTATTCACACCTCTCTTGCACAATGCTGCCTCTGGGTAACTAAGCCTGTTCTTCACTTTGCACTTGCAGGCACATACATTAAACGTTAATAAATCAGGGATGATTATTAGAATAAATCAATATAAAGCTTGTTTTTTTTTTTTTTTTTTTTTTTGCAGTTCTGTTTATTTGGTATGGGGCATTTTTGGGGCTCTGGAAAACTGCCATCTAAAACATTTTCCCTCAAAAATGTGACATTCATTAGTGCATAAATTATTTAGAGTCACATAAATTATTCAGTGAGGAATTATGATGAATTGCTTTAATGTTTTTGTTACTTAGGAGGAACATTTTGCAACAGTGAAATGGATATGGATTTAGCCACTAGCAGGCCATATTGTTCATATTGTTTTTGAAGCACTTTTTAAACACTATTTTACTAAATTACCTTATTAAATAATATGAATACATTTATTTATTAGAAAAATATTATAATTAATAAAAACCTTTGAATAGTTTTCTGAAAATATTTTTTTAAATATCGTTTTTTGATTTTAGTAATGAGGTCCATTTCATGGATTAAAAGTATAATTTGAATAGAAACGTAAATACAATAAAAACATTTGAAATTTATACAATATACAATAAAAACATACAATTTCAACATTGCTTTCATGATGTGAGCAATACTTGATTAATCTACAATGTTAACCCTGTAAAGCCTGACATATGAAATAAGAACATTTTTATTTTTTAAATGGAAGTTTATTGAACCTTTAGGCAAAATATAAAAGGAAATAAAAAAATGTTGCATGGTTTTTGAAATGGCTCATATTGTATGATATAGTGAGAAATTAGATCTCATATTTGGAGAAAAAAAAAACACTTTAGTCCCAAAACTGAGCAAAAATATGAAATTTAGTGCCATTGCTGATATTTATATGGCCAAAAAGTAAGACAAAATATTGTTACCTTGTAATGCAAATCAATGAGACATTTATTATCGTATAGCAGCCCACATACATAAAATGCATATAAATATAATTTGTCACTCCCAATAATATGTTTTAGTAAGATGATATTTAAATGCTTAGTTTTATGATCAAAGCACTGTAGTTTTTATTGTGGGGGCAAAACATATAAAGCAATCCAATACAATGATGTTTGATACTAACATTTTAACATGACTTTTCTAAAAAATTATGTATGGATAATCAAGTAAACACAAGTTGCTTGAGCTCAATAGGTGTTCATCTAGAAATATTAAAGTTATTCTCATGTTTACTTTATATAAATCATTAAAGATTTTACAGCAAAAAGACAAGATAACTTACATTTATTAATTTAGCAGATTGTTTTATCCAAATCGACATACAAAAGAGGAACAAAAGCAATTTGTCAACAAGCCAGCAATATTCGTAATATACTTAAATGACATAGACCGGTTCTCGTATTGCATAAAGCTGCAAGTCAACCCATGGCACAGTAAACTCTTTCTGAACTTCACCCTGTGTTCAGGTGTTCCAGCTGGACGTGCGGGAACAGGGTGCAACGTCTCTGTGGGCCCTGGCCGGACAAACTCTGAAGCAACAGAAACTCATGGCAGAGCAGATGGGCTACCCGGTCATCCTCGACCTTCTTCTGTCCTCTTCAGACAAAATGCAATACGTGGGTAAGGCCAGATACAAATCGGTCTCATTATACACCGTCCCAAAAGACATCACCCAGTTCCATCCAACCAGTCAGTCACCCATGAATGTAAGTAACACTCTTGCTGCAAAGCTGTCGTCCAGACAGAAGAAGCACCAAATGCAATAAAAACAGCTTCCCATTGACTACGTGTTGACAGGCACTGGATAAACTGAGCAGATTGACTGCCTGAGCTTCTCCCTGTCACTGACAGAACAGGTCCGGTCCAGCGGGTAAGCGGCCAGCACTTCCTGTCTTGAGACAGCGCCGATCTGTTAGACTCATAAGACAGGAAGGCATGCAAGTGGAATGTTATTCCCCCAGTGGGTTTCTCCGTAAACATCGGTTACAAGAGTGGCTCCGTCCCTTGTATTGCTATTAGTGTTAAGCTATGACCAGATTACAGGCTGTGATTCCAATACGACACTGTATTCCAAGAGTGCTTTCTCTTCAGTCAGGTGTCTGGATCGCATCTCCTCTGGACCGGCTGTTAAAACATTTTGTCAGACAGATGTTCTCTAAAAGTCTTTTTCAGACGAACTGTCCGCACCTTCGTATCGTTACACATTTGGAACATTTGGGAACAAATTATCCAACCCTCCCGGAGAACGTTATCTGCACGTATCTTGTTGTTTCACAGGGTGCCGCGCGACGATAGCGCTTAGCCGAGATAGTCACACCCATCAGGATGGCTTTTGCAGGGAGAACGGTGTGCCGCCTTTGGTGCGTTTGCTTCGAGGGTCACGAACAGCACTGAAGACCCTGCTCAGTGTCATCAAAGCCTTGGGTTGTTTGTGCATTGGTAATATCTCACACTTCTTCTTCCAGTTTTTTTGGTATAAAGGGCTCAGTTATAGCGCAAATTATACAACTTTTGTTTTGTGGTTGCAGGAGTGGCGCTCAATACTAATAAAAACAGTCAAAAGATTATTTACAGAGAAAAGGCTATTCCTACATTATTAGAGCTTTTAGAAACCCATGAATCTCCGGAGGTCAAGGTAAGAATTCATTGCACATTTTTCTTTTATACCCCCATCACCCTAAACAAGAAGTGACATGTTTTTAAATCACATTAGGTACAAGTGGCTCAGACTCTCGCCTGTGTGCTGATGGGGAACCAAAAACTTCAGAGGGATTTTTGGGAACAAGAGGACTTCTCTTATGAATCTGTTCTGGAGCTCCTGCGGGCTGAAAACAAAGTACTTCAAATTTTATACCGTATTAAACTTAGTTTAAAATATTCCATGGTGCATATTCCATGCCACTGATATACTAAACGTATTTGTCTAAATGAAAGTCATTTCTTTCAGAACATTTGTCTGGGTGCTGGACTTGCATTATCCCTGTTTGCATACAACAACAAAGCACAAAAGAAGGCAATTCGACAAATGGGAGGAATTCCAATGAAGACATATGCGATTTTTTTTAATTCTGACAACGAGACAGAAAGAGCAAAAGCTGCATTTCAGGTAGTCAGAAGATTCTGAATGTATACACAGTATATATATACTAAATTAATAATGTATAAAATACATTTTAATTCAAAAAAATATAAATTTTATATCATAACGTTTGATTTTAAAACTCCAAAAATAAAATTTTAATGTTATAAATATGCTATTATAAAGGCTCCTAATATTGTTTTGTAGTCTCCTACAACAGGTTTACATGCATCAAAGGTCAAAAAACACTTTCATTTTCTCACAATATACATTGCACATCACATTTTTCAATGATTCTCAAACGACTCGTCGGATGAATCTGTCTTTCTAAATCCCTCCTTTCCACGAGACTACTCTGCTCTCATTGGCCAGAGGGCCCAGTCTGTTGTGATTGGTCTTCCATGTACAGCCCGTGTTTCAGAAGCTAAACGCCCATTATACCCAGTGTTGCCAAGTCCGCGGTTTTCCCACAGAATTGGGCTACTTAAACACTGTTGCCGCGGGCTGTTTTTCATGTCCGCGGGTTGAAGCGACCCCAATTATGTGATATTTAGCCCCGGGAATGCAAATTTTTGTAGGCAACCATGCCAAAAGAACACATATTTTACCCCCCAAATGCGATTTTTACGGGAGAAGCCCCCCTGAAACGCGATTGGGCTTGTTTTGAGTAGTTATCGGGCGGGTTTTGTTGTGAAACAGCAAAACTGGCAACCCTGATTATACCATAACTGAACTCCAGCTTCGGAAGCTTCCTAAAGCTCAGCGATAGTACACACTGTAAAGACAGTAACCATGACGTCGATTTTACCATTTCAATCCGAGCGTTAACAACATATGTACAACATATACAAGACTTTGTATAGTTTTTTAAAGTTAAAGTTATAGTTTTTCTGCTTTGTAAAGCAGACTTTATACTTTTAATGAACACTTGTAATGGACTGGAAAAACAAGTAATTTAATACACATCTTATGTTTGACAGATAGTTGTGTTAGCCAGAGTGATTAGTGGGTCAGATGAAGTAACTTTGACTGCAAGGGGAATCACTGATCTTGTTGAATTATTGCAGTCTGACCAATCCACCACTGTGGTCATTGCAGGTGAGAGGACTTGCTTATAAAAATAATGCAAAGATGCAGTGTTTACTGTTAATGTACTCCACTGTTCAAAAGTTTGGGGTCATTAAGATTTTTTTGAAAGATATAAATGCTTTTACTCAGAAAAGATGCATTAAATTGATCAAAAGTGACCGTAAATACATGTATAATGTTACAAAATTCTATTTCATATAAATGAATAAAAAAATCTTGGTTTCCACAAAAATATTAATAACATTGCTAATAATAAGATAAGCAAATCAGCATATCAGAATGATTTCTGAAGGATTATGTGACACTGAATACTGGAGTAATGGTGCTGAAAATTCAGCTTTGTGTCACAGGAATAAAGTACATTTGAAAGTATATTCAAATAGAAAACAGTTGTTTTATTGTAATAATATTTCAGGATATTACTGTTTTAGCTGTATTTTTGAGAAAATAAAATGCAGCTTTGGTGAGCATAAGAGACTTCTTTCAAAGCCATAAAAAAAAAAATCTGACCCCAAGCTTTTGAACGATAGTGTATATCAATAAAATGAGATAATCTTGTGTAACGTTCCATTTTATCTTATTCCAGCACAACTACTTGCTAGTCTGGCTCGCATGAGAGCAGGTATTACTGATGCGATTGTCACCATGGGTGCTATAGAGCATCTCTCTGCTCATCTGGACTCAGAGGATGAAGAGGTAATGTTTAATTAGCTTAGGTAAATTTGATGTTTCCCAATCTATAAAAACAAGTGCTTAAAATGACATTCATAGGATTTTAAAACTAAAATAATATACTTTCTTCCTACCTACATTTTAGGTCCGAACAGCTTGTGCAAGTGCTCTGGGCTACCTGACCTTAAATCGCTTTGCTCATAGACAGCTTCTGTCAAAATGTAGGAAAAACCCTCACATATATGACCTCCTAAAGAAGAATCTAGCCCAAGACGCCAGAATATCGCAATTCTTTACAGAAGAGTTTGAAAGACAGAGAAGAATAGGGTTTCCGTCCCTCAGGTGCTTTAAATTTCGTCAGGAAGTCACTGAATATGAGGCCTTTGATAATTCACAAGCAAAATATGTTTTCTTTCTGTTTTCTCCATTGCAGTTTGGAGATAAATGGCGGCCCTCCTGTGCCTCACCGTGATAATAAAGGTATTTCAATGGACTTGTTTATGACAGAGAAATATTGTGATGCTGGCTAAAGCAAAGATGAATATATCTCACATACAGCTGTTTGCGCTATACCATTTCTCACCAGGACTGTCAAAGAGACTGAACGCTAGGTGTAGTCGGTCAGCAGTTGGTGAGAGGGAAACATCAGCTCCTTTGCAGCACCATATAAAACAGAGGGCCAGAACCGCAAACCCCCGAGTCAGAAAGGGACAGACGTCCTGCCACAGTCCACTGAGGTTAAATGAAAGGCCATGAACTCTGGCACAGCCATTCACACCAAAACGTGATGGAAGAGAAATAACATGTTAAGCTTTGGACAAAAAGCATATGCAAAACAGAAACATTTATATTTCTTTAAATAAACAGTCATTTATTAATAAGATGCAAATTCCCTTACAACACAATGTCAAGAGTTTATCCTCAGTTTTAATGGTGGAACTTTGATCGCAGCATCTTTAACTTCTGAAGTGATGTCTAATCCAAGTGGTGCCCTAAAAAAGTCAGAACATATCAAATAAAATAGAGTCTAAGACTAAAAATGCATCTATTGTGTGTTTTTTAATTAAACACACACACACACACACACACACACACACACACACACACACACACACACAAGGAGCAAAAGTTTAAATGAATATTTGTATATGAATATTCCTTTAAATCAATTTGAGAAATTCGTAGAGAATAGTATATAATAGTATTATTATAAAGTACGGCTAAAATAACAAACTTTTACAGTAAACACAAAATGCAGTTTTATTTCTGTAATTTAATATATTTTTGAATAAAATATGACATTTAATGGGAAATAAAGTTCGATTTTATCCAAATGGGCATTACATTCTAGTATTGACGCTTTTCACATGTCCGGGTTTCTCAGAAGCGGAAGTCGACATAGATGGGTAAACTTCTATAGCGGCGAATGAGAGACTACATGAAATATATGTATTTGTGTTACCATTTACTGAAACAGCAAAAGAAAATGTCCACAATAGTGTTTTCACAACTTTCAAAAAGAGTAGAAAAGTATGTAAATGTTACCGTTACTCCAATAGCTGCTGTATTAGAAACACCCTCACAGCAGCATTAACTAGTTTATTGTAATTTGATGCAAAGGTAATATAACACTAAAGCTGAATCCGAAATTGCCCCCCATACCCTCAAATAGGGCATTATTTGAGGGGACAGCCATCTGTAGTGGTGTCCGAAATCAGAGTGGACGTTATTGAGTGCACTCATTCAATCCCACATGCACTGCAATAACGAGTGTGCAGCCGATGTACACACAACGGCTGCCCGAATTCACTCACTCCTTCAAGCGAACTGCATTAGTGGACTAACGTAGGGAATAGTGAATGAGGGTTTAGGGGGCGATTTCGGATTCAGCCAAATATGTTATAAATGTAAAATAAATATGCAAATATAAAAAACTGCAGGATTTACGATGCTTGATGACCGTTAAAAACTACATCACAGTCTGTGAAAAGGGTCCATGGAAAAAAAATAGGCAGAGCAAGTTACTACATTTTTATTAAAGTTCCGAAACATGCATTGAAAACATAAATAGGTACAATTTCGTAACTAACAAAGCAAATACTTTAACTTACTTTGGTTCATATTTGACCTCTTCAGTATGGGACATGATCCCTTTTCCTTGCTTTAGTCTCTCTATGCCATTCCTAAGAACAGTAGTGTGGAACAAAAGTCAGTGTCTTATGCATGTAATCGAGGCCGTTAGGTAATGTGCACCAGTGTTATCACCTTACCATGCAATCATGACTCCATTATCAGTGCAAAGCTTTGACGGAGGGCAAAGTAGATGCAACCCAGTGGCATCTGTGACGATTTTCAGAGTCTGTCTGATGTATTCATTACTTGCTACTCCTCCTGACACAACCTATAGAGGTGCAAAAGAGGAAAGAGTTGAATTTTTGGTTGGGATAGAAAGGCTGGAGTGGAATTTTTTCCAAATGTCAATTCACAGGTGCAGGTGTTTATTGGTTGAAGCTTTTAAAAATGATAAAATGGTCAAGCGAAGCTAGAGTTAATTTGAAAAAGGACATTATGCTATTTTACAACTTTCTTTAGTGTGTAACGTTGCTATTTGAGCCTGAAAAAGATCTGCAAAGTTACAAAACACAAAGTCCACTCCAATAATCCTATATATCAGTGCGCACTGTTTCTGAACTCCCTGAAACACCTTGATTGTAGTCTTTAATTTTATTCCGGGAATGTTCACGTCACAATATTCCTCATTTAAATAAATCCTGCCCAAGGTACATGAAAAAACACAACAAAAGGGGTGAGGCCTGGTTGAATTTCGTGATGGTAAGGGGCGTGACATTTATGAAACACGCTCAGTTCAGTTATAAACAGTACCAATAACAATACACTGGGCCAGCCTACCAATCAGAGCACACTGGACTTTCCAGAAGGAGGAGCTTCATAGAACTAAACAGAGCACAGAGACAGAGAGTATTTAGGCCACGCCCACACCGTCTCCATTGACTTTGCATTGCGTGAAGCGGAATCCTTGTCATTTATGACTTATAACAAAAAACAGAACTAAAAGCTGATATGTGACAAGGTGTACAGCAAACAAGTTAAACACAGAAATATGTTTTTATAAGCTGTCGACTCAAAAAAACGAGCGTTTAAGGAGCCAAAAGTGGATACATGCAATAAGACGTGAAGCTTCAGCAGGAAGAATGGGTACATTTTGGGATCCTGACACTCAGTATGCCTATGTGTGCAGTAAACATGTTGTCACTGTTAAGTCAAATATATTTAAATGTCAGTTTTACATATGATATTTCCTGTCGCTGATTACGTTCCCCCCCAGTGGGTCTAGTTCTCAGTATAATATAACATGTCGCGCTCTGTCTCAATTGCCTGTATCCACTTTTTTGTCCTTAAATGCTCGTTTTTTTGGATCAACAGCTTATAAAAACTTCTGGGTTTTTTCGTTCTGGGTTGTTTAGCTTGTTTGCTGTACACCTTGTCACATATCAGCTTTTAGACATTGTTCTGTTTTTTGTTACAAGTCAAAAATGACAAGGAGGCCGCTTCACGCAATACAAAGTCAATGGAGACGTTTTGATTGTTTTCCCCACCGGTGGGCGTGGTCTTCAGATTATGATGCGTGTCGCTCTGTCTCTATTACTGGCAGACTGGGAAGTTAGATACTGCAACAATGTAAAATAATGTATTGAATACCTATTCTAGTATACCCCCGAATCAAACCCAAGGGGCAGATTTACTAAACATGGCAAATTAGCGTGAGAACGCAATTCCATAAAACCACAGATGGGAGTGGAAAGTTCTGCTCATGATCTACTGCCGACGTGCAAATTAAAGAACACAGATGCAGCGGGAAATTAGACATGGTTTTTTGGGCTGGTAAATAATGCCGTAAATACCAGTAAATTGACTAGCAAAAATCTTAGTAATACTCCTCCCATAAATGTTGAACGGGAAACTCTTACAAATGCATATACAAAAAGGTCAGCCACAAAAATACCTGACTGCCTGTCTTCCCAACAGTAAAGGGTTTGCACTGGTGCAACCTGTTCATAAATCTGGCCCAAGACTTTGTAAAAGGGCATAATATGGCCTCTTTAATATGAAATGCCACAATCGAGTCCTGGGGTGCTGTGAACTTACCAGAGTTGGATTGTGCTGTGGTAGAAGACCTTTGGATTTACAGAACAAAATGGCACGATGTGTCCGTTTGGCTATATGAGATGCCACGGTGTGTTGTGAGGCAGCGGCAATGTCTTTAACGCATGATAATAACTGTCCTGTTTCAAGACCTGAGGAAACATAACATTGTCTTACAGTTAATATAATACTGATTATTATCAATACTATTGTAATAATTGTATTGCATCTCCAATCAGATGTCAAATTTGAGACAATAAAAACCTAGTGAGCTGCCCACCTAGGCAGTATTTTAAGCATCATAGGTGCTAGGATATTGTCTAATCATTCCAAATTCCAGTGGAGGATAAAGGCGACAATCCCATAATGCACAAGCTGGCGGATAGAGCAAGAGACATTTGGATTGTAAATATAGAATTCATTTATACAACAAAAAAAAAAAAAAAAAAAAATCAATAAAATTATTTGAATCTAATAAAAAATGTATTACATTTGCTCAATATTTTTGTGTACTGTACATGATTATGCTTATAAGAATATATATAAAGTGCTGGGCAATCGATTAAAAATTTGTGTTTACATAATATATGTGCCTGTACTGTGTATAATTATTGTTTATATTAATACACACTCCTTCATGTATATATTTAAGAAATATTTGCATGCATATACTGTATATATATTTACATAATGTATCATATATATATATATAAATATTCTATATATAAATATAAATTTTTTCTTAAATATATACATGCGTGTGTGTTTATATATACACATAATAATTATACACAGTACACGCATATCAATGGACTTGTACTTGTAGCATCCTTCTCAAAAAATTAGCATATTGTGATAAAGTTCATTATTTTCCATAATGTAATGATAAAAATGAAACTTTCATATATTTTAGATTCATTGCACACCAACTGAAATATTTCAGGTCTTTTATTGTTTTAATACTGATGATTTTGGCATACAGCTCATGAAAACCCCAAATTCCTATCTCAATAAATTAGCATATCATGAAAAGGTTCTCTAAACGAGCTATTAACCTAATCATCTGAATCAAAATTACACCTGCAAAAGATTCCTGAGGCTTTTAAAAACTCCCAGCCTGGTTCATTATTCAAAACCGCAATCATGGGTAAGACTGCCGACCTGACTGCTGTCCAGAAGGCCATCATTGACACCCTCAAGCAAGAGGGTAAGACACAGAAAGAAATTTCTGAACGAATAGGCTGTTCCCAGAGTGCTGTATCAAGGCACCTCAGTGGGAAGTCTGTGGGAAGGAAAAAGTGTGGCAAAAAACGCTGCACAACGAGAAGAGGTGACCGGACCCTGAGGAAGATTGTGGAGAAGGACCGATTCCAGACCTTGGGGGACCTGCGGAAGCAGCGGACTGAGTCTGGAGTAGAAACATCCAGTGCCACCGTGCACAGGCGTGTGAAGGAAATGAGCTACAGGTGCCGCATTCCCCAGGTCAAGCCACTTTTGACCCAGAAACAGCGGCAGAAGCGCCTGACCTGGGCTAGGGCTACAGAGAAGCAGCACTGGACTGTTGCTCAGCGGTCCAAAGTACTTTTTTCGGATGAAAGCAAATGTTGCATGTCATTCGGAAATCAAGGTGTCAGAGTCTGGAGGCAGACTGGGGAGAAGGAAATGCCAAAATGCCTGAAGTCCAGTGTCAAGTACCCACAGTCAGTGATGGTCTGGGGTGCCATGTCAGCTGCTGGTGTTGGTCCACTGTGTTTTATCAAGGGCAGGGTCAATGCAGCTAGCTATCAGGAGATTTTGGAGCACTTCATGCTTCCATCTGCTGAAAAGCTTTATGGAGATGATTTCATTTTTCAGCACGACCTGGCACCTGCTCACAGTGCCAAAACCACTGGTAAATGGTTTACTGACCATGGTATTACTGTGCTCAATTGGCCTGCCAACTCTCCTGACCTGAACCCCATAGAGAATCTGTGGGATATTGTGAAGAGAAAGTTGAGAGACGCAAGACCCAACACTCTGGATGAGCTTAAGGCCGCTATCGAAGCATCCTGGGCCTCCATAACACCTCAGCAGTGCCACAGGCTGATTGCCTCCATGCCACGCCGCATTAAAGCAGTCATTTCTGCAAAAGGATTCCCGACCAAGTATTGAGTGCATAACTGAACATAATTATTTGAAGGTTGACTTTTTTTGTATTAAAAACACTTTTCTTTTATTGGTCGGATGAAATATGCTAATTTATTGAGATAGGAATTTTGGGTTTTCATGAGCTGTATGCCAAAATCATCAGTATTAAACCAATAAAAGACCTGAAATATTTCAGTTGGTGTGCAATGAATCTAAAATATATGAAAGTTTAATTTTTATCATTACATTATGGAAAATAATGAACTTTATCACAATATGCTAATTTTTTGAGAAGGACCTGTATATATATATTAATATATGTATATATTAATGCTTGGCAATTGATGAATACTAATTGATTAATTTAAATTAATTTATGTATGTATATATATATATATATATATATATATATATATATATATATATATATATATATATATATATATATATATATATATATATAAAAAATGTATTAAATGTATTAATTAATTAAATATAAAGAAATTAATTTCAATTAATCAATTTCATTCATGAAATGTATTAGTTTGTATGACAAGCAAAGTTGCTGCCTATATATGGTCACTTCTAAGCAGTGCTGGGTAGATTACTTACAAACTGTAATCCATTACTGAACACAAATTACATGATCAATTGTAGTTAGTAACTTAATCTATTACATTACACATTTTAGGTAATATAATCAGATTGCTTTTGAACTAACTTATTTATCACAATGATTTGAATAGATTTAAAAATGCAATGAGAAAGAAAAGTTATTCCTCTCTGTTATCAACAACGTGAAGTGCATTAAACATATGGCAGGATCTCTCAAAATAAATTGTATTGTGAATTATTTACTCGGAATATTGAGTAATCATGTAATCAATAAATAAGTAATTGTGGTCTGTACAAGTATTTTAAAATGTCATATAATCCAAGTATTTCATTTTAGGAATCTGATTACGTAATCAGATTACATATAATCAGTTACTACCCAGCACTGTTTTTAAGATGCCATTTCAGGCCTTAAAAGGCAGCTGTCTATGTAGACTGTAGGCAGCTCACTAGGTTTGGTAAAAGAACCTGTTCTATTGTTTAAAATTAACGGATAAAGTACCTTCTTCTCTCTCTTTTTTCTTTATTGCCATTGTCACCTGGTTTCGCAAGCCAGCAAAAGAGAAATTGCAGTCGTACATCTGCCCCATTGGCGTCTTGAAATGGAATGCGAGTCGATTGCCCTCTTTCGCCAGAAGCTCTATGGCTTGTCCGCCACTCAAAGTCAAACACTCTGGGTGATTCCTAAGAGAAAGACTTCTAGCAATCTATCATTGAAAGGAAAGATAAACAGTTTACATGACAAACATCATACGGTTTTCCTTGTATTTGAATATGAAGTGATATCCTGATACCTTATCTAAAGCGTCCCCAGCTGCTGTGTCCAATGTTTGCCCCAGAAGAAGAAACTCATCGATTCCTTTGGCCAGTGCAAGAAGAGTATGACCCCCAGAGACAAGGAGCACGAGAAAAGGGAAGTCTACGGGGTGCAGCATTCTTACAGTAAGGGCATGGGCCTCCATATGGTGTATAGGGATGAACGGCTTTTCATGTAGTCTCACAAACTTCAGACTGAAATCCAAGCCGATCCCGAGGCTGAGGGAGAGACCAGGCTTTACTGTTGTGGCCACAGCTGTGAGTTCATTGGGTTCAATGCCACTTCTGTCTAAGGCCTCCTGGACAACTCTACAGATGTTTTCTCTGTGTAGGCGTTGGGCCACAGGTGGGATAATTCCACCCGTGCTGCAAGTAAAAAAAATCTAATTGAGAATTACTCATCAAATGGACAATAACACAGCAGTAATTACATCATTTTTTAATACAGTTTCAAATTTGAGTTTAAAGTGTATAAAAATATAAATAAAATTTTACATTTCAGGCATATTTCAATCCCGCTTTAGGGATACATACATACATAGTCCGGGCCTAAAAATGACTTTTTTCAGATTATGGAAAAAACTTTTATAAAAAGCAAAAGTATATTGATATAAGTATATTTATATTTTATAAGTATAAGTATATTTTTTGGTGGTAGA
Source organism: Romanogobio albipinnatus (assembly GCA_023566225.1). Lineage (NCBI taxonomy): Eukaryota > Metazoa > Chordata > Actinopteri > Cypriniformes > Gobionidae > Romanogobio > Romanogobio albipinnatus. The sequence goes on from CM042243.1 coordinate 14,424,109, forward strand.
ATTCATCCCTCATATGATTTTATATATGTGAAGTGACCATTGAAGCTGTTATTTTCAGTAAATCACGACTGAAAAAGCAAAAACTTATTTTTATTAAACCACTGATCTATATAATGACTCTATTCTCTATATAGATCAGTGTCTAAAACTAAAATTGAAAGAAAATAAATTAAATCTTAATAAAAAATATTAAAAAAACTAACAAAAACATTTAACAAAATTACTAAAACTTGAACTAAAAGGAAACCTATAAATATAAAAACAAAAGCCATTTCCAAAAATATTAATAAATACTACAATCGTAAATAAATAACACTGCTTGTAGTATAGAGCACAAGTCATTTGGACCACTTTTTGAAGCTTAGGAACATTGTAATTGTGCATAAATAACTACAGAATGTCGTTTTTGATTGAACTGTTCCTTTAAGATATTGCAAACATGTGAAGTCAAGTGTTAGTATATCCCTGCATTCCAATATGCATACTATCCTCCCTAATTATTTAGGCTAAATAGTATTGAATATTACTAATGTCACATACTATTTAGAATGGATAGTATGCACATTGAGAAGCACGCTGTCTCAACTAAGGTCATTTATAAATTAAGTTAGTGGCTATGCTTACTCCAGGTGTGTCTGTTTCTGAGAATGCAGAGATTCCCCCAAAATGATTCCAGTCTCGTCCAGCACAGCCGCCCCTGTCTCATCGCAGCTCGTTTCAATCCCCAAAACTAATCTAGGGCGCACTGCGGTGAAGGCTCTCATAGACGTCCAGCACCGAACAGGTCCATTCAAAACACATGGAAACATTCTGATAACACTGACAACTCACTGTGAACGCTTTAACCGGACAACAATCTGAAAGACCACATGTTTCATCGATTTAAGTAACTCAAAAACGCTTCTAAACTGTTCAGTATTTTCTAGTAAAAGTTAATTCATGACCCTGTATGAAACGAGACGTCACATATAAATACGTCCTACTGACAACAAGCGAAGTTGGGTTCCGCTTGTTTTTCTTTAAGCTGTAAATTATAAATTCAGCCTAAAAAACGATGTATGTGGTTTATATAAAAATAAAATTAAAGTAAATTAGCTACGGTATTATTATTAACATACGTTTTAAATAAAGAGCAACCCAGGAACCATTATAGAGTGCTTGTTTCCAGTGGGAAAATAATACAGGTGGGATGAAGACTCACATGGGAGAAATGTTTTACACTGAATTAGATGAATTCTTCATACGTTGGCTCACATGTAATAGTTTGTTTTATATTTCAACTATTATTTGATATTTAACGTCCATTGCTTCATTCATATAAGGTAATGATCTAATAGGTCCACGTGTATGGCTGAATTCAAATTCATACATTTTTGTATTGTTTTTGGGTAGTTGACATACATGGGCAAATGTCAATTTGTTTTATTGTTCTTACAGACTATATATATATATATATATATATATATATATATATATATATATATATATATATATATATATATATATACAGTACTGTGCAAAAGTCTTAGGCACGTTAGTATTTTCACCCCCAAAAATGGTTAAGCCAGTTATTTATACATTTTGTAATAGTGTGTCAGTAGGTAATATCAGTATACATTTTCAAACATTCATTTAGCCATTATTTGTAATAATCCATTCCAGTGAGATTTTTGTATGCAGAAGGAGTCTGACAACAGAGCTATGATCCACACAGAGATCTGATCTCACCATCATCGAGTCCGTCTGGGATTACATGAAGAAACAGAAAAAACTGAGACTAAATCCAGAAGAACTGTGGCAGCGTCTCCAAGACGCTTGAAGAAACCTTCCTGTAAAGCTACAGTGCTTAGACACTTGGGTAAAAATGCTGTAAAGTCAGGAAGCTTTCAAAAATAATGTCATAAGTAGACTGTTAATTTTTTTGGTCAATTAACTTCTATTAACTAAATCAAATCAGTGTTTGTGTGACCACCCTTTGCGTTGAAAACAGCTTTTGTTTTGGGACACTTGCTCATAGTTTTTTAGGGAGCTTTGCAGGAAGGTTTCTTCAAGCGTCTTGGAGACGCTGCCACAGTTCTTCTGGATTTAGTCTCAGTTTTTTCTGTTTCTTCATGTAATCCCAGACGGACTCGATGATGGTGAGATCAGATCTCTGTGTGGATCATTGCTCTGTTGTCAGACTCCTTCTGCACACAAAAATCTCACTGGAATGGATTATTACAATTAATGGCAAAATTAATGTTTGAAAATGTAAACTGATATAACCTACTGACACACTATTACAAAAGTTATAAATAACTGGCTTAAAATCATTTTTGGGGGTGAAAATACTAACGTGCCTAAGACTTTTGCACAGTACTGTATATATATATATATATATATTACAATTTATTTATTATTATCAATATATTTATTATTATCAATATATTAAAATAGTTTTCTGTTTTATATATGCTTCTACAGAATGCAGTCCATTAAATAAATAGATCAGGATGGAACCACAAGCCAAACGGAGGAAAGAAATGGGTAAATGTGACACCATGGATGTTCTTCCAGTTCTCTCTGATGAGAAATCTCGGGACACTGAATTGTTGCCGGCCTACGCAGCACCCATCATCGAGAAAAGAGAAACATCTCGCCTGGTCAAAGAGCTTTCCCTGATCTACCCTCTACCCGGTCTGCAGCACATAAAAAGAGTGAGGGCTTGCAGAGACAAAAGCAGCCCTCATCCTTTAGAGGTCATTGTGTGCTTGGCCAGGGATGTGGCCAAAGGAGTTATGCTTGCTGATCTGCTTCGCTCACAGTCGTTTGACTCCAGTGGTCTAGGGGAACCTTTCCTTGTTGAAATACCCGCCAATCCTCCACTGACCAGACCACAGTTTGAAAAAGCTAGTAAACACTGGCCTACGTCATTTCATGAGGACAAACAAGTGACATCTGCTCTGAGAGGCGAGTTATTCACTACAGAACAGAAAGCTAAAATGCAAGACTACATGACGGCGGCTGTCCAGGCTGCAAAATCAGGTCAGGAGATGGGAATGGATGCGGTGGGCGCTGTGATTGTTGACCCAGAATCTGAGCAGATTGTTGCAGTGGGTCATGACTGTAAGCGTGGAGCTCAGCCGCTCCATCACGCTGTCATGGTCTGTATTGATCTTGTGGCCTGTGGGCAAGGAGGAGGCGCCTACAATTACGAGAAATATCCAGCCTGTCAATTTAGCAGATCTGAGTCCGTTAGGAATGGCTGCAATACGAAAGAAACTGGTCAGCCTTACATCTGCACCGGATATGACCTTTATGTCACTCAAGAGCCCTGTGTGATGTGTGCAATGGCGTTGGTCCACTCAAGAATCAACAGAGTGTTTTATGGAGCGCCTTCTGCAGATGGTGCCTTGGGAACCAAGTATAAAATTCATTGCCAAAAAGATTTAAATCATCACTTTGAAGTGTTTAAAGGGGTGATGCTGAATGCATGCAAGGCTTTACACAAAAAGTAAAAAAATTTTAGGTTGTTCTTAAGAGATATCCAAATTGACATTTTTATTGTTTTGTTTTGTAACTCCAGCCAAATATTTTTTCTTAATAGGACCATAATAAAAAAATTACTTTTAAATATTGTATTTATTTTGTCAGACCAAGGAATGTCTTAAATATAATTATTTTAATTAATAATTTTAGATGTTTTTGTAACTTTTGAACATTAATAAATTATATAACTATATACACACATATAGTCAAACCAAAATGTATTCAGACACCTTCAACATTTTCTCACATTTTCAGTTTATTCGCTATAGTTTAGAAAATGGTAATAAAATATGACAAGAACTCAAGAGTTAAACTGTCAGAACAAATTCATCTTGATAATGTCACATAACTTTGATAGAAACCTATGTAATGATAACAATCAACCAATCAGCTGTTAAATTTAAGTACACAATTAGATAATGCCGATTTAGGTCAACCAATTAACAAGCAATGCTTCATTTTGTTCAGTCTGTGGTGTAAAAGGTCGCATTAGCAATTAAAGAAAAAACACTGAAGCAAAAGTACAAATTTTACTGGTAGCCCACTGTATGGATTTTTGGGTATATGTCACAGTTTACTTTATTTTGCTCTCCTCACTTACATAAATGAACTATAGTGCACCCACTAGTAAAAATGATATCTGGTGTCTGAATATTTTTTGGTTTGACTATATTATTGTTAAAAAGTAAAAAAACAAATTGCAATAAAATATTAAGCAATACAACATTTTTCAATTTTGATAAAAACTAATTCTTGAGCATAAAATCAGTATTAAAAAATAAACCAAATTGAAAAGCTTCCCATACCCACATACAGTGGTCTAAATAATGATAAACATGTAAGTATATGTTGTCTGAGCTGTAACAACCCACTCCCCCCCAAAAAAGAGCCACTTTTTGGTTATAAATTCAGTTTTGAAATTGTGTAACTCAGGCCCCGTGTGCTCTAGGACCCTGCAGACAGTTTGGGCTGTTTCCACTAGATTCCTGAAAATGCTGGAAAAAATTATTTTGTCTGTATCATGCTGTATGCAAAACAACCCCCCCCCCCCAATACCAATATACAGTGGTATAAATGCAATATCCCAGTATCATTAAATTACGTTTTCCAGTGTTTGCTGACATATGCTGGAAACAACCAAAACTGTCGGCAGGGTGCTAGAACACACAGGGCCTGAGATATACACTTTCAAAGGACGGAAGGCGGGGGCAGGCGGAAATTACATAAAAAAGGTCATATTCCTCCATTCAGATCCATTTGAATAAATCTTGCATACATGATCCAGACAAAAATCTTTTTTTCCAGTATTTTATGGAATCTAGTGGACAGCCCAAACTGTCTACAGGGTCCCAGAGCACACAGGGCCTGAGTTACATACTTTCAACATTTAATTTATAACCAAAAGAATCTAAAAAATCATTTTTGGGGGGTTATTACAGCTCAGACAACATTTTTAGCAGTGTTTTATGTAACTTCAAAAGGTATCCTGTAAAATGACACCGAAATTGTGTATTTAGACCACTGTATGTGGGTATAGGAAGCTTTTCAATTTTGGTAGACCAAATCCAGGCGAAAATGGTCCCAGAGTAATTTAGTGTAAATAAGTTACTTTGTGTAAAACAAATGCCAAAGTGACAAATATGTCTCCAGAAAGTAGAGACTCTAAGCTTTCAAGTGGTACCACATATGAGGTCAGAGCTCCTCCACAGACATGTCAAATTTGATGATGTCATTCCAAACCCTGTACAGTGTCCGCATTAACCTATAAAAGTTATTTTAAAGTTTAATATCTCACAATATTACAGTAATTTTGATCAAATAAATGCAACATGATACAAAAACAAAAGTAAAAGTCTACCCGGCCTCAAAAATTTGAACAGTAGTGTGTATTCTATAATTTTTAGTAAAAGCAAACAACAGGGTTTCTAATAGTTTGCAAAGTTTTATTTGTTTGCGGCATGTCATACAACACATACTATGTTCAAACCTTTTCTCAAAACAAAAGGACAAAACAATTGGCACAGTTGAGCCTTCGCAGAAAATGGAAGGATTGAAGTAGTTTAATGGGTCAATGTTACAGTTTATCAACTTCAATAATAACGTGACAGAGATGAAAGCAAAGAAACATGACGGTTTGCAGGAGCTTGGTAATGATCCAGAGTTTTACAATCACATACCGAAACGGAATGAAGAGTCAACATGAAACTTTCTGTAATGCAATGCATTTCTGATTGAATAAAACAACGCAGGGAAGAACTTTGTTTCGTTTCAGGAAGCGTTTAAAACATCTTTGAAATACCGTGCAGTGACAAACTATGCAAAATGAGACCAGAAACGTGTATTAAGAAAGTAAATAAGTTATATCTTTCATTTCATGTTGACTTTAATGAACGTGAAAGTACTTAAACGCCCTAAAAACTTTTGTTAATAACTTTTTCATTGTCACTTATAAACCCTACGACATTAACCAAACAAAACTATACATAATATTGTGACTGAATAAATATTTTTCAGGAAATCATGCAAACTGAGTTTTTGTAATGATAACATCAACAAAACTCAAGAAATAGCAGAAAGGTTTCATGGCTTTCAAATGCTTTTTAAAAACACATGGCATTATTTAAGAATCTATTCAGAAATGTGAAGTGACACTAAAAGCATTAATCTATCTTCGTGTGTCAGTTGTGAGCACATTTGAACAAACAAAAACGAATTAACAAAACTTTAACCATGAAACCTGGGCCAGCCCAGATCCACAAGGATCACAAAACGACTAACAAATAATACATTAAATATCTTAAGTTATTAATGCTTGTGGAATTGTCCTCCTAACATATCCCTACAACAATTTCTCAAGATATATCAAACAAAGAGACTCACAATTACACAGACTGTACAAAACTGCTAAGTGTACACAACTGCGGTACAAAGTACAAAGGGTTATCTCCTCTCCCACATCAGGCAACAGCTCCGAGTTGGTCTGTGCCCTCTGAACACTGGGCTTTAATACTTGTTTATTCCAAAGATCCTGACTCCATGGAGTTGTGGCAGTTTTGGGATGAGAACACTCAAAAGCGAAGCTGTGTTTATCACAAAATGTGCCGTGTCGTATTTTGTGTAAAAGCTGGCGAGAAAATATCTGCGAAGAAAAGAAAAACAAGTGTTATATTTCAAAATCGGTACAGGTTCTTATATAAGACAGATCTTTAAAGTGCTTATATTATGCTGTTTTAAAGGGTCCTACAATAGATTTACATGCATCCAAGGTCAAAAACACTTATAATATACATTGCAGTATCGCCTCGCAGTGTCTGAAACAGTTCTATAAATAATCTGCTCCAAGATCCCACTCTGCTCTGATTGGCCAGATGGCCCAGTCTATTGTGATTGGTCTACCGCTTACAGCATGTCAGAAAAGAAACAGCCAATAGGTGTGTGTTCGACATCGGCTGCATGCAACCGATCGGCGAGAGTAGCCGCGTGCAGGCAGGGAGGAGCTGCAAACAGAGACGTGAAGTCGAACACTTTCTGCGTCCCGTAATGACGCTCGCGCAATACACGGCTGTTTCAGAGACATTATTGTCATGTAATACTTTATGCACTGCTTAATACAGCGTGTGTTTGTAGAAAAGTTTAACATATAAGCCTACACTATCAATGAAGTGGGGTCTACGTTTTTCATCAGTTTTATTTTTATAAACATGACAATATGACTACGCGCCTACATGAAAGGAGGTTTTACTGTTATAAAAAAACAGATGTGCGCGCATTAGTGAAACTGAAGGTTCTAGAATAAACACAAAACACACGTGATCGCTGTCATGCGGTGAATCTGGCCAATTGTGGAACAGCCGTCATCAGAGTCCGTGCAGCCGCTCTCGAGAAACTGCACCGGCTGTGTTAGCCGACTGCTCTCGAATAGCTCTCGCGGCACTTTGTTGACATATGTCACGGTCACATGGCGTCGGACAAAATTTCTAACCGGCATGCACTGCTTCAAGTCAGCCGCCGATCGGTCTGCGCATCGCTGGGTGAAGTCGAACAAGCCTATTACCTAGCCTGGATGCCAGCCGAACTTAGTCCCACCCACAACATTTGAGGTTGGGAAGTTCGGTCTGGATGTTGTGAAGCAACTATGTCAAATCAAGTCAAGTCAACTTTATTTATATAGCGCTTTTAACAATGTAGATTGTTTCAAAGCAGCTTTACAGTGTTAAACAGGAAAATAATGCAGCATAATTTTATTAAGCTGTATAGCCATTTGATGTCATCAGTTCATTTCAATTTCCATACGGTGACATTGTGGGCTTTAGATCAGTAATTAGATCAGTAATTTAGTTTATATGGTTCATTTAGTTTATTAATTAGATTTATTTCGATGTTTAGTTGAAAAATATAGTGTCCCCAACTGAGCACGCCAAGCCAGAGGCAACAGTGGCAAGGAAACCAAAACCCCATTAGGTGACCTAATGGAGAAAAATAATCCTTGGGAGAAACCAGGCTCAGTCGGGGTGCCAGTTCTCCTCTGGCCATCCTCTATGCTCGAACCAGAGCTGTTTCGACCAATCAAAGTGTCAGGGCGGGCTTTATACGATGATGGACAAATGATAAACAGTAACGTAACCATCCACGTCACCAGAGCGCTTGGGTTGAATTCATAGATCGTAATAAAAAAATAAACAAAAATGTTGTTTACTAAACGGAGAACTTGTTCGTATATGCATTCACCTTTACTATTTCTCTCCAAAATGATTACCATATTTGAATTTCAACTCTGGAGGCTTCCTCAGCACTTGTACAAATCAAAAGACTGGAAAAAAAAAAAAAAAATGGATGTAGTGTCCGTGACGTCACCCGTAGGTTTCCGAAGAGCATTTTTGAAGCCTAAAAGCCGTCCAATGCCATCTTGGCAGCGCCTCAGAAAATGGACAAAGAGGCAGGACTTAAGCCGTGTTTCCACCGCAGGAACTAGGAACTTTGGGGTGGTACTCTGTGTGTTTCGATCGCAGGAACCAGGGTCTAAATGAAGTTCCGGTTAAATATTTCCCCCTCCGAGCGGCCCTGCTCCCAAGGTGGTACTTTTTCAAAGTTCGGGAACTTTCGGGGGTGAACTTTGGCACTGAACATGCTGATTGGTTGAGCTCATGCAAAATTTTATTTCAACAGGCATTTTTAAAAGTCTTTTGGATCGTTCAGCATTCAGTAAATATCAGTCTTGCTCTTTCTGTCCGATGGCGCGCGTTCGTCTCAGCCATTGCACGGTCAATGTCCGTAATAGCTGATGATAACATACTTTGTCATATTTTAAATCTAGCTTTACGAGCTTTCAGAATACACTTTAGTATCAGTGCTCGTCTCTTTTCCGCCGTTTTGTTAATGACCTCTTTAGTAAACCAATATATAACCAGCAAAAGCAGCGCTGCTTGCATCTCCTCCACTTGTTATTGTTGCAGACAGTGTCGCACAAAAATTATTACTGTCCATCGCTGACTGAGAGGAGCGTCGCGTCGCGCGCAGTCCTGCATCACCGGACTAATTTGCCTAATCTTCTCGGTACTTTAGACCGCGGTGGAAACGCAGACAGCAGCAGGTCTGGGGGAAAAAAAGTTTCTGGTACAAATTGTTCCGGGTAATTTCGGTGGAAACGGGGCTATAGATGGAGCTGAGGTGCCTGGTTGCTGAAGCCACGCCCACCTAGCTCGACCATAGTGTCAATCCACCTGTCACTCAAGTTAATTATGCAGAACTTTTTTTGCTTTACAAACCTATGTAGGTTTGTGAGAGAAGTAAGACTGGAATTACTGACGACTTGTTTCAGGCCGTTCAGAACCGGTTCTTTCTTTTTGGAGATAATAACTCCATTTGTAGTGCCATTTGATATTTAAAACTTTGCAGACCGTTAACATTCAAAAACTATGTGAATGGGAATATCAGAAAAAGTTGGAGCACTTATCAAAATATATCTGCAATATTCACTATAACATTTATTTAACATTTATTTTTTTGGTTTCATAAGGGATATTTAGTTCAAAATGCTTAGCAAAACATTACAACAACTTACAAAATGATTGGTGAGATTGTAAAGAATTTTCTAGATGATGTGAACTGCACGCCGTAGTCCAGCTGTTCCCAGTGTGTGAGAAGTCTTGCCTTGCCCTGGTCTGGAGTTTCAAATGGTGTGCCTTTCACTGCATGCATAAACACATACATACCCTGCGGGAAGACAGAAAGATGATCCAAATGTCATGGACGCCATTCTTAAAGTTTAGAACAATTGGAGGGACCTCTTAATATTAAGCTCAAAGAGATAGATGAAGAATGTTTCAGCTGTTTTTGCCCATATAATCAAAATCAAACAGGTCCAAAACAGCACTTCATTATTGACCCATTGACTTCCACTGTATGGACAAAAAACAGTGATACATTTCTCTCAAAATAGCTTTTTAATTTCACAAAAGAAACAAAGTAATACAATTCTGGAACAACATGTGGGTGAGTAAATAATACTTTTTGGTAGAACTCTCTCTTTAAAGATCCGGGCTGGGTTTCTGTTGACAATTGTTTTATGATCTACTTAGGTTTACGATGCTTTTGGGAGACACAGCCCTGTTTTTTCTTTCAAAATAAATAACCCTTGATAAGAAGACACAATTTAACCTCCATTCTACTCTAAGGAGGCACATTTTGGTCATTTTGACTAGTCAAGAACATAAAGCGAGTACTCAAGTACTTTAGCCAGTTTTTGTTTATATTATTGAGATGCTATTGTAGGTTATTAATAATATTTAGAAGTTTTAATTAATTTTTTTATGTCTATATAGTAATGACTTTTTTATTGCAGTTTTAGCTGAAAAAATAAATAAATGTAATATTTGAATTTAATATTTTATTTGATTTCAGTTAATGTTTATTTTATTTCAAGCAACACATTTTTAATGGTTTTACTTAACTATAATAACCCTGACTTTAGCAGGTCTCAAAACATTGCAAATGAGATTTGGGAGCTCTGATGGAGGTGAAAATGATCAATGAACCACCTAAATTGCGGTCTTTTCCTTGTGGAAACTATCGTATGGCTTCAAAAGACATGGAATATAGGCTTTAGATCATCCCTCCCTCCTTTAAACCGGGGACACACCAAGCTGACGTCAAAAAACTAGCAGCGACGAAAGCTGACCGTGTCGTTGCCTCTCGGCCAAAAAGCTGAACACACTAAAAGGACTGAAGGCGAGTAGTACATGTTTTCTGTGCCTGCATGCAAGTAAATATCTGTCTATATCAGCAGGCATCAATAGTCTATTTTCATCATTCAAAAAGGGAACCTGAAACTAGAACTGCAGATATTTAAACTGTAAACAAAGCAGAGCTTGCTTAGCATTTTGAATATCAATCACACTGATCACCTCATTCCACTCTGCTCATATTATTATGAAAATATTTGCGTATTCAAATGCTCAGGTATGATGATGTAAAATGATAATGCTTTCAGCAGTTTTGTTATTATTCTTGTACACTGACTCGCTCGCTAAGTTGAACAGCCAGAATTCTCGCTCTCAGACGACGATTCAACAAGCTGTATCCAAAAAAAAAAAACAGACCCACAGAGTCAATGGTATGGAACACACAAGAAAAAAGAACACAATCGCACTCAAATACGGCCAACCGTCAACTTGGTGTGTCCCCGACTTCAGAAGCATAGTTACAAAAATGTCTTCCAATTCAGGACAACTGAAACATTACAGTATCCTTTGTGGAACAAGTTATCATACATCATCATATGCCAGAGAGCTTAAACTTGCTCAGTGATGTCATGCTGTTGACCTTAAATCTTTGTGCAAGCGAGTCCTTACATAACAGTGCCACACAGACTACTAAGGAAGCATCAGTTGTCGAGACTCCAACTGGCCACAGGGCACTGCTGAGAAAATGACAACCCAATAGACAAGGGAACAAAACGGGATATGACAAAGGATTATTCAACAGAGAACACTTACAAAATTGTGAATAACATTTGTGAGGGTCCACACAACAGGAACACTGAAGAAGGGAATGCTCAACAGTACAATGTGAAGCATTCCTACGCCGAGCGCATATGTCAGCCATATCCCCCGACTGTTCATCACTCGGGTGTTTGGGTTCACTTCACTGTGGGCCACGCCGACGTTCATCTTGCTTTTCTGTCAACAGACCAAAATAAAATAAAAAACACAGCAGTGCAAAATGACAAAAAGGGAAATTGCTAGTCAAATAATGCAATAACTCTGCATAGTAAAAAAAGCTGTATAAATAATAAATAAAATAAATATTTTCCAAAAATTAACAGCTTTTTTGTCCATTTTTATCATAATTATTTTTATTTAATTAAACATATAATTCTTATTGAATTATTCATATTAATTATATAGTCTAATCATTTAATAAGAATTAAATATGATCTAAAACTGATACAACTATTCAAATTAATGATCATTTTTGCACTACTAAAATCTAGGAGATCGTTTCAGATTTAGGGTGTTCGATCCAGATTTGGGGTGTTGTTAAGTGGTCCTCAATTATTTCATTGTTTGAAAAGTACTAGTTAAGAATAGAAGCCGTCTTGCAGTCAGCAGCATGAGGTCTCGTCTATATGCCAACAAAGCATGTTCACACACTTACAATGGCGTGATTCTTTATAGTACTTTGCCCTAATGCATTACTGTTCATGCCGTCTACACTTATTCAAATAATTTGCAACAGTTCAGTTCTTCTTTGAAAGAGCAAATAAGGTAGAAGTGACATTTCATGGGATGTTTGGTTTATCCGTCACAGTAAACACTTTAGGCAGCTGTTCGAAAGACAAAGTTCAATGTTGTATTTGTGTCAGTGTTTCTCTTATCTCAAGATTTCTCACTAAAATCATTTCACTCATCCTGATTTCTGCTCAGCAAGTCACTTGCTTTTGTATGTTTCAATTAAAGAAAGAAACGCCAATATTTCCCTCTTATTATTCTCATACAAATAAATGCAATAAGAGCAAAACAGTCTGGGGTCAAAGGCTGAAGTCCAGCTACTCTTGATCATCTGTCAATAACCCCTCAAATGAACCTTCCCAAAATACGAATAACTCTTTGATTGTGTAAGAATATGTAGTATGTAAATATCCCTTGAGACAACAACACGGTTGAGAGGAAGTGACATTGCTCATAAACAGCTTCATGCAAACAGAAGAAGACAATTTGTGTTTATTTAAAGATTCCCAAATATTAGATATAGATTAATGTTGGTTTTCCCAATAGCAGCTACAGTAAACAAGTCCATGACAGAGATAGTTAGCAGCACAGCTACATGACAAAACACTGTCTATTCCTGCTTGTCTCACTGTCTTCTCTCCTTTAAACACTTAAATAACACTCTTTAAATGCGCGTATCCTCCTGTCTGTGCTATGATAGTAAGTTGTTTTGAGGTTTGCGCATGAGCGATGCTCTTTATTTAGCATCAACTGCTTTCATAACAAACACCAGTTGCTTTTGTTTTACTCTACTTCAATTAAAGAGATCAAACATCAATAAAAGCTATTAATTCGCCCCATTATCGCCCAATTTTGGCATTTCTGGTTTCAAAGCAGCGACTCCAATGACTTGGTTTCATAAGATAGATGAGTAACGGTACCTTACGTGCGTTCGGGTGAAGCAGGCTGGAGCGCTGCCGGCCTCCGCTGCGCGCACTGTGGGCTGACTCACCGCGCACACACACCACTAGCACACAGGCTATCGCAGCTAACGGGATTAAGACAGCAAATCTCGCGAGATTTACGCCCCACGCCCACTAAAGGCGTGATTTACGGAGAGAATTATGATTGTTGAATAAACAAAAATGGTTTACTATAAGTCAGTCGTTTAATAATTTAGTATTTTTATTTGACCATTTCCAAATACAAAATTCAAATAACCTGGAAATCGGTTATTTAATGGCCAATAACAGAGATTTTTATGCTTTTTAAAGGTAGTAACCATAATCAACCGTTGTCTTTCTGTGCATTATGCTGCTATTTCTGTCGCCACAATTTCTTAGTGTAATAGTTTCATCTGTTGAAATATTTTAAAGTCTCAAATGCCGCTCGTTTTCCATTATTATAATAGATCATTATTTTTGGTTACAATACAAATGAGGGTGATAAATGCATATAATTCTGAATGTATTATGATTTCTTTATAAATATTCTACATCTGCAAACACTCCAAACAAGCCTCTCTTCGTAGATTTGTAAAGACAGAATATCAAAATATGGCAACAAAAATAACAAAATAAAAACTTTTTTAAAATTTGCTCTAGCCAGGACATTTTCATCTATGTATTTATTAGCAATATACATATATATATATATATATATATATATATATATATATATATATATATATATATATATATATATATATATATATATATAAAAAAATACGACAAATAGACAGCAACCAATCAATGCAGAGCATAACAATGACGTCATTTAGGCGCCAGTTAAGCCATATCCGAGACTGGAGCGAGTTGAGAAGATGTGAAGTACACTTGTGTTATGAATTTATTGGATATCTTTTAACGGATTCATTCATTTTACGCAAAGTAAGTTTTAATAATTGAACGTATCATAATGTCACTGTTGATCTGATATATGTCATTTTATAATGCATGTCATCCAAAGCATTTTGGTCTGACTTCAACAGGTTTATGACCATTATTGTCACCTTCTTCTTAGGGAGCACAAAATGAAGGCGCTTCCAGCTGAGACTGTGCGTCTGTTGTGCAGCTCTCAGGTTATAACATCTGTCCTGAATGTCGTCAAGGAACTGACTGAAAATTCACTTGATGCTGGTTCTTCAAGCCTTGAAGTTAAACTGGTAAATTCACGTTGAACAACTTAACATACTGACCAACTGGTTTGACATATAGGTCGTTTTGTATAGTCGAGATCAAGACCAACACTCCTCAAATTCATCTAAAAGATCCGTATACTGTCTGAGAAATGTCTCATATTTAATCAATAAATACATTTAGAACAATAATACACCATAGAGCTGTTACCAATCAAATCACTAACAATAAAATTCATGGCACAGAAGTTGCATCTGAATTGGTACAATTACACCTGCATAAAAATAATGTTTCTGATTAATTTAGCATTAAAACATTATTATGTAACAGTCACAGATTCATTTATTCAACTGATTTGTTCAAAGCAGCTGATTCATTTAATAATGAAACACGTTGCCGAATTTGCAAAAACTGGTCTAAAATTGGGTCTAAAATTTGTCACTTAAAGCTACACTGTGTAACTTTTTTAGTTTATTCTTAGCTAAAAACACTTAGTTCTTTCAAAAATATATGTGCTCATTAATGTATATTTACTTCTTTCAAGTAATAAAGTATTCTCGTAAGTTTATAATATGCCATTGAAAATACATACGGGTAAGGGGTTCGAATGGGGGTCGCCATGTTGCCCCTCCATCTTGAAAGTACATTAGCCAAAGAGGGACATACCCGTAAATTCAAGCTTCGCCTTTCGCGTTTTAACACTCTGTAACGAGTAGGATAATAGTGTGGCCCCTTTAAGAGCGTTCGCCCCCGGTTGGAGCGCCTGCGTTCTGTGTGTGTGTGTGTGTGTGTGCACTGCGCCTCGAGCTCCCATGTGTGCGGATTATTTTCTGTCTTCTGTTGCTAACATTCATTTATTTTTGTTTTGTTGGGTAATGCTGTGGACGGAAGTGGAGTTTGTGCCGGACTCTTGTGGGGGGTTCCGTGGGGAATAAAGTGCGGGCTGTTTTATGTCAATCGCCTCCGTGTTTGCATCGACTCCAGTTGCGTTGAGTGAGCTATCCGTATTTTTCACCCAGACACACGCGTTACAACTCGATGGCGAATGTGAAGAGGGGGATTGCTGGATCGAACTGGAAGCCATGTTAATCTTGGACTAAATCGGCCACCGTAGGAGTTAAAACGAAATCGGAATTGGAAGGAAAATAAACTAATATTTACTGGATGGTCATATACCCTTTCACCGCTAGATGGGGGAAAATATCACACAGTGTAGCTTTAATATTAACTTCTGGTTTATTGAAAGTTTGTAAAAAAAAAAAAAAAAATCAATATCAAATTTGTGCTCATATTCATGAAAAAAGCTCTCTTGCTCTTGTAATATTGCTTAATTATATCCTATGTTATATATAAAATAAGATCTCGTACAAGTAAGTTTTTGCAATCATATCTTGAATTTTGTGGGCATTGATTTTGAACCTGGCAGCACAGTAACAAAGGAAAATCACATTACAAAGAAGTTATTGATTGCATTTTAAGCAGTAAGTTTTACATCAAATAACGTTAATGATGTTAACACATGAATCAGACAATGTACTGGCAATTTAGTGAAATCCTTGCAGTTGTGGTCTTGATCGGTCTTGAGATAAAATCCGAGGCCTCTTAGTCTGAGACCAAGACAAGACTAAGTACAAATGCGGTTGGGACCAAAACAAGACCAAGACCTTCAAAAAAAGTCTTGACTTGAGTACTACAACACTACAGATACTGTAGGTGTGGGGCAATTGGCATGGAAACATGCATCATCTTTACCTAATATACCTCTCCTTACAATTCAAAGTGTGACCAGAATTGGGGTATAAATTGGGCACTATTTTAGCTCTGATGGTAACAGATAGGAACATTTGCTATGAGGTGCATTTTAAAGGTGCTGTGTGTGAATTTTAGCGGCATCTAGTGGTGAGGTTGTGAATTGCAATCACCTATCGCTCACCCCTCCCTTTCGAAGCACATAGAGAAGCTACGGGGGCCGACACAGGACAAAAATATAGTCGGCGGAGAGAGCAGAGAATGACTAGCGCTCCGTAGAGAAGTTTGTCTGTTTAGGGCAGGGGTGTCCAAAGTCGGTCCTGGAGGGCCACTGAGACTTTTTAATATATCCATTAAAAATAACTTTTGGACCTGTTGGTTAAAGTAAAGTGAAGAAAAATTATGCTGAAATAAGCTCTAGCATCATTAGTTTGCAGATACAACTTAGTGATGTTTTGTTTCTAGTGCAATGACTTTCATACATTTCTAAGTGGCCAAAAATGTTTTGTGTGCACTGTTAAAAGCTATGCAATCTGTTAATGTTCCCTTGCGATCAGGATAATTATGGATTGGATCGCATTGAGGTCAGAGACAATGGTTCTGGAATCAAAGCTACTGATGTTCCTGTGATGGCTGTAAAACACTACACGTCTAAAATCTCCTGCCACGAAGACCTGGAGCGCCTAGAGTCTTACGGCTTCCGAGGAGAAGCTCTGGCATCTATATGTGCCATCTCAGAGGTTACATCTCGCTTGTTTTATTGTTTTAGATAGAGATGCACTGATATTAAAACTGACAGATAATATAAACAAATTATATTATATCATGGCTGATATTAAAATTCTCTAACATTATGGCTGAAATTGATAAAAAAAAAAAAAAAAAAAAAAAAAAAAAAAAAAAAAAATAAATATATATATATATATATATATATATATATATATATATATATATATATATATATATATATATATATATATATATATATATATATATATATATATATATATATATATATATTAAAAATAAAATAAATATTTTTGTGAAGTGAATTTTGCCATCACATAATGTACTATATTATTTATTTTTTTTAGATGTTAATTTAAGTATATTTTAATTATTACAATTTCAATGAAATTATTAGTGTTATTAAAGATGAATGTGTGCTCTCTAGATAATGGAAAAAATACAAATGAATGTGTATAATTATTAAATATCCAATCAGCTGGAATTCAATTGTTTGACACTGATATATTAAAAAAATGGTAATATTGGCAGATATTATATTTTTATATGGTACTGAAATATTGTGCCTCTCCAATGAGCCCATGAGAGTGAATTACAAATGTTGAACGTGCTCCCTCTGTAATTGAACTTTCCTTCACCTACCAGGTGGTCATCACTACCAAAACCGCAGATGATGATTTTAGCATTCAATATTCAGTCGATCACAACGGGCAGATCATCTCTCAAAAGCCGTCACATCTTGGCGAGGGTAGGCGTCTTTTTAATTAATTTTTTTAATACTCTTGATTTATGGGAACAGACTGCTTCTAACATACCTTTTCCCTCAGGCACCACTGTGTGTGCAGCAAATCTGTTCAAGAACCTTCCTGTCAGACGGCAGTATTATTCCAACACTAAGAAATGCAAAGAGGAACTGAAGAGGGTCCAGAACTTACTCATGGCCTATGCTGTTATTAAGCCTGAGTTAAGGATCACGTTGAGCCACAACAAGGTATGGTACTGCTGCCAATGGTTTTGGCTGCATAGCTACAATTTATTTGTAAGGACCTATTATGCTTTTTTACATTTTCAGCTTTCTTTCTTTAGTGTGTAACGTTGCTGTTTGAGTATGAAACAAGTTTTGCAAAGTTACAAAACACAAAGTCCATTCCAAAGGGAGTTATTCTCTATATCAGTCACTGTTTCTGAACTCCCTGAAACACCTTGATTGAAGTCTTGAGTTTTCTTCCAGTAATGTACACCTAATAATATTCCAAGGTGTCACTGAAGCCTTCAGCACCGCCAGAGCTCGATTGCTATGTCCTATGAGGTAAAACGCCCCCCCCCCTCAAAAAAAGAAATGTATAAATAACTACATGTAGACATACATACATACATACATACATGTATAAATAAATATGAAAAAAAAAAATACAATTAAATATAAATAGGGAAATAAAAGTATAAATACAAATTTATGTTTTTTATTTTTTACATTTCTTTATATATTTCTTTATGCATTTATTTATTTTGTCAGCTTGGGAATTCCATAATGTATACAAAAAAAAGAGACAAGGCCTGGTTCAGTCACATTAGTTGTTTGTTGAAACCCGGTTGACCAATCGCACTACACTGGTCCAGCCGACCAATCAGAGCGCATTGTGCTTTTCGGAAGGAGGGGCTTCATAGAGACAGGAATTTTGCTACCTTCACTTGCTATCGAAAATGTCCTACTTGCCACTTCTGAAGTCATGATTACGAGCTCATTGCATCCAAATTTTGACTTGAGAGTGCATTCATGTACAATTATTTTGAACTAGGAAACTTAACATTTACAATAAATCTGATAGCACGTGAAGGCAGCAATACAGACTGGGAAGATAGGTGCTGCAACAATGTACAATTTGTGAAAAATAATGAGTTTTTCTGAACATTCAAGCTTAAAAAAATCTATTCTAGTAGACCCCAAAAACAAAATCAAAACTGTGTCTCAATCAGCTCCCTGGGTCGTGAATCAGTATATTGTGTACACGTATTTGGGCAGGGTAAGAACCCTGGCATTGGGACAATAATAGCTCTATTTCCGGCGACATGGCAATGTCCTCAATGTACAATGTTACTACTGGTATTTATGAACAACAGCAGCACAGATTCTTTCTGACCTTAATTGTTTGTTCACATTATGATAAATTCTTTGATTGTTACTTGTCCCTGCAACATTTCGGCCATAAAGTTAGCTACATTATGTTCATTATATGTCTTGTGATCTATGTTTATGTCAATATATAATTCAATAATGGTTTGTTTTTTAGAAGACATCTAGCGCGTCATTATGTGTGGTGAGTTGGTTCGCGAGATTTATGTTTCACTCATCAGAACTTCCGTTAAGGGAACATAGTGAGCACTGATGCTCCCTGGTTTTCACAATGCATTGTGGGACTTTTCAGGGAGCGAACGTTTCAGTACACTGTACACTTAAAATGTCAGACTACTGAACTAGGGAGCTGACTGAGACGCACCCTTTGTAAAAGGGCATAATAGATCCCGTTTAAGAATAGTGGTCAACCGATATGGGTTTTTTACACTTGCAATGGGGTCCAAAAAGGCTGAGAACACATACAAAATCGATAAATAAACAGAATATTTTTAAGATGGACTATTTTAAATAGAGCGTTTTTAAATAATGCTGGATAACATGGACTTTACTGTCCACGCAATTGTCTTGTAGCATGAGTTGTTATATAGAGACAAACTACTGTTTAAAAAGTTACGGGTCCGTAAAATGTTTTGAAAGAAGTCTCACTGCATTTATTAGATCAGAAATACAGTAAAAAGAGTAATATTGTGAAATATTACTACAATTTAAAATACGGTTTTCTATTCAAAGCTGAATTATCAGCATCATTACTCCAGTCTTCAGTGTCAAATGATCCTTCAGAAATCATTCTAATATGCTGATTTGGTGCTCAATAAACATTTCTTATTATTTTCAATGTTGTAAACAGTTGTGCTACTTAAAGGTCCCGTTCTTCGTGTTTTTTTTGAAGCTTTGATTGTGTTTACAGTGTGCAATATAACATGTGTTCATGTTTCGCGTGTAAAAAAACCCAGTATTTTTAACACAATTTACTTATCTGTATACCGCTGTTTTCACCGTCCTAAAAACGACTGATGACTTCCTTTATTCTATGAAGTCCCTCCTTCAGAAATACGTAACGAGTTCTGATTGTGCCAGCGGTTCCCGTGTTGTGATTTGACCGCAGCTTAGCAAACGTGGCACGGTTCCTGTGTTGTGATTCGACAGCAGCTTAGCGCACGTGGAAAGGTCACGCCTCTTAACGGGAGATGTATGCGCTTAATGATCTCTACAGCGTCCCTGGGAAAGCCAAACAAAGGTGATTTGACTCCGGGATGAAAATAACAGCGTCTCGACGACATGGCGACAAACACACTCAAACGCAACAATTCCTTTTCTCCACTCGACACGTCCTCTTCTCCACGTGGGACAGCAACAAGACCACGCCCCCTTTTTCGCGTATTCTTGTGGGCGGAGGTTAGTCTGTTCTACTGTTCTACTGACGTCATTTATGAAGGAAGTACCAGGATGTAGTCCAAGCCAGCCATTCGCTGTAGGCTTTGAAAGGGAACTTCTGTTAAATAAAATATCTCGCTTGCATTGAACTTTGAGCTTCATAATTTTACAGGTATTATTTATGCTCTAACAGCAACATTACACACTAACTAAAGTTTGAACAATGGGATCACGAAGAACGGGACCTTTTAATATTTTTGTTGAAACGTGATACATTTATTCAAAAGAACAGCATTTATTTGACATAGGAATCTTATAATTATAAATGTTTTTACTGTCACTCTCGATCTGTTTACTAATTCTTAATTTTTAGCTGGCCCCAAACTTTTAAGAGGTAGTGTATATTTGACCACAAGGTGGCCTCACACATCAACAAATACTGCCGTATTACTCTCTAGGGTTTTACCCACATTCAGTGACATTTAACCATCACACGGCATGGAATCAGTTGGGCTAATAGTGTTCTGCTAACGTTAATTAGAACTTATGTAACTTGTTTATTGCTTTGGTTTTTCACTACTGTTTTGACCCTGCTCCCTCGTAGCAGCTGCAATCTTGTGTTTTAAATCCTCACATTAATCAGCAAAGATAAAACATTTTAGCATGACATTCTAGTAACTAGTTGTAATATAATAGTATCTGTTTCATTGTTTCTATGCTCATATTTAAATAATGAAGTTGCCTCTTCATTCGATAACCCATGCATGTTATGGTGACAGCCTGAACATTTCCAGCATTTAGAGCAGTTTTGAGTGTCATCAATTAGAGCATAATCAGGAAAGTGGACATTTCGTCTGCTTCTTGTCCAAAATTAGCAATGCAACCACAGGATGAACCACTAAGCCTTCGAATCTCACACTGCCACATGATCCTAAAGTAACAATCTAAGTGGTATAAGTTCTCTGAGTGTTTTCACGAGTCCACTAACAGCCTGGCCTCATGAGTGCGTACGTATCTGGCCTTGCTCTGCGAGACCTCACGTACCTTTCATTAAATTCATATCATTCAGGTTGTAGATCATCGGGGGAGGGCCATACACTCATTTCATGCCATCAGCACTTCCAGGCATATCTCGTATCACAAACTTTGCACTTCGCCCTGCATTGGGTTTCATGACTTCTCAAAAAGCTGTTTACTAGTCTGATCTCTTTACAGTCACCAAATTGTATATTTCATAGCAGAGTGTTTCATGTGTGCTGCGGACCGCATGCTTTCAGAAATCAACACCTTGGATATATATACTTGCATGTGGAAGTGCCAACGACAGGCGAGCGCACGGGTGTGAAAATATATGCGTAACTGCGCTCCGCACGTTGAAATGACATTTGTGCAAGTAGCATGTTGGCTCTGTTGCCAAGTCTTCATAACATAAAGCGTCATTTAATGAAAAGTTTTAAGATTTATCCGTGCGGTTGCTTGGAGTGCTCCCTGTGCAGTTGATTTTGTAATATCCAAACATTCCCCAAAGTATAATTGTTTATTGTGAAGACTTGATTGGTGGCTAATGGCTGTTTGCGAGCATGCAATCCCACAGGTGGTCTTATTTTAGGATGACCGAAAAATAACTTGACCCGTTTTACTGTGTTGCTACAGGCTGTGGTCTGGCAGAAATCCAGGGTGTCGGATCACCGAACTGCCCTCATGGCCGTGCTCGGAGCGGCCTCCGTAGCCAACATGCTCCCCGTCCAGCATCACCAGGAGCAACCAGAGGTCAGTGAAGCGCTGAGAAAACACGGACATTTATCGTTTCCAACGTGAGCAGTAGGGTTCCACAGATGCACCGGCTCTGGAGCCGCCGTGATAGTTTGCGATAGGAAACTGTGTTTTTCATTAAAAAAGGAATGTCCTTCAAGGTTCAAACAATCAGGGTTCATTTGAATTGCATGTACAAAGTTATTGTGTCTTTCCTTGAGCTTGACTTTAAACGTCCCTGCACTTCTGTCAGGTTGCTAAACCCAAAGACTCGTGTAACAACTTAATTCCGAACGGCTTTCCTCTCCCTGGAGAGCTGTTTCTCTTTTTCCTGGTTTTGCATTCCGCAGCGATGACTTTTTGCATGAATGACTCAGCATTCTCACCCAGGTTATACCTTCCATAAAGCCTTTTCATTTTTCACGGTAGGATTCAAATTTCTAGTTAATGTCTGGTGAGTATACATATGTGGTCCCAAAGAGTATCAGGACACTATCACACATAAAAATGTTTGAATGTCATTGCATCGATGTCAAAATATCAAACCAAAATGAAAGGCAATTCTCCTCGAGCTCACACAGGTGTCCTAGCAACATCTATGAACATGATCCAGTACTGTTTAACAATGAGTAAGTCTCCAAATTCTTTTTGTCTTCAGTTTGACCAATAAATATATTAACTAATTTTAATCCTAACAAACATCTAGGTATTTCTTTAAAAATAAATGCTACTTGGTTTGATATTTGGTTATCTAATGAAACTACTTTTATACATTTTAAGGGTGACTTAAGTGTTCAAATACTATTTATGGTAATACTTTACAATTAGGTAACATTAGTTAATACATGAAATAACAATGAGCAATACATGTGTTACAGTATTTATTCATCTTTGTTAACGTTAGTTAATTCAAATACAACTTTGTTCATTCATATTAGCTCAGGCCCATTTAATAATATGAACATATACTTTTGATTGCAATATTGTATTAGTAAATGTTTAAATTACTATTAACCAAGATTGATAAATGCTTTAGAAGTAACTAATGATAACAAATTCTTCACTTTGAGAAATAAATCAAATTTTTCATCCAACAATCTTTTTTGCTTAAAGTGTATTTGTGCTATCATTTCTTTGGTTTGATATTTAGTTTTCTAATGCAACGATTTTCATACATTTTCAGTTTGACTTAAGTGTCTAAATACTTTCCGGGGCCACTATACATTTTGAGAGCTAAAATTGTGTTATTTTAATCATAAAGGCTGTAGAATTACACATCCTGAAAGGCTATTTGTCTTTGTAAGAACACATGCTGTCATGCGCTGTTTACCTCGCAGCGGTCAGTGACGGATCACATTACAGTGTCAGCAGTGAACCTATGGACCGAATGCGGCAAACTTTGCGACAAATGCAGCAGTGAATTAAAGGAGGCTTCAGGGACTGCAATGTACGTGGTGAAAGGGCCTCAGAGGGACATAACCTGCCTGTGTTGGCCAGAGGCCACAATCCCACTGCTCTGGCATGGATTTAATACACTGCTACAAATGCAACGAGCAAGCTCTTGTTCAAGCAATAAGATGTGGGATGTATAGCATTATGCATTGTAAAAAGTGTGAGCTTGATTTAGTCCAGTTTAGTCTCAAAGATACACAGGAGGATTTAATGTTTGCTGCAGCAGTGGAGAGTCTGTGCTGCAGGTGTAACCTGCTCACTGCCTGCAGTGCTTCTCAACACTAATCCTGCTTGACTAATCTTGAACCTTTCTGGGTCGCTCCTATTATGCAGTATATTTGCAAGTACATTCCCATCATTAATGTATTGGATTATCATATAAATAGGAGTGCATAGCACCTAGGAACATAGCAAATGTTATATTAATATTTTATAACATTTTTTTTTGTAATATTATTATTATTACATTATTGTAATCAGTTTCCCATTTTGTTTAAAATGTCATTAATATATACAAATTCCATCGTTAATATGTTGGATGGAATAATTGAAACATGGAAATCATATTATTTAGTTTTAATTTTTCACAATAATAATTTAGCTACTAGCAGATGTTGTCATTTTTAACATGTCCTTGGGTGCTATACCTCTAACATTTGTTTTATTAAAAGAATTTCCTGATATTTCCAGGAAGTTTTCCTCCCATTTTTAGGTTTTTAAATCAAAATAATTTCAAGCAAAAATTTCCGTTAAATAACATCCCAAAGCCATTGCAAATAACAAAAGCCAGTTCCTTTGACATTTTCCTCCAGGAATTGCATCATTTTTGGTAAGGAATTTACTGCACACAAACATCAGTAAGTGTTAGCAATGGGTGTGATGAAATCTGTGATGTTTTGTGGTATAAGTCACACCAAAGCTTGTTCACACCAGGACAATAACTATAACAATAACGTTATAGTTCTAAAAATTATTCTAAATATAAACGAGTCCATACCGTAACTATACTGATAAAGGCACAGGGAAACGATATCGTTGGAATTACTTGCAGAAAGATTTTTTCTAGCTGATGAACAATATAAACATTGACACCCAATCAGAATCCATCCTGCTTTAAAGACCTTGTGCATTTAAAGTGGCGGACGACAAACCTGTAGCGTGTGCTAGAACGATATTGTTCATTGGTGTGGACACTAATATAGTTCAGTCAGGTCCACTTAAGTCAAAAACACCATAGACAAACTTTTAGTCAATTTTTTTATTGGCATATTTAGCAAAAATTTACATTTGCTGATATGGCTCTGTTCAAGTGTCAGGGGTTACTCTTTCGCTGTAAATCAGTGCGTACGGCAATACGCTGGAAGCTAGTTATTTTAAATATGGTTATTTTTCTTACACAAACGCGCCACTTCGCTTCACAAGGCCTTTATTAACCAGTAGTTATATGATGGATAGATGCACTTTTATGGACTTCAAAAACGACATAACCATTCACTGCCATTATGAAGAGCCAGGACATTTTTAATATAACTCCGATTTTATTCATCTGAAAGAAGAATGTCATATACACCTAGAATGACTTGAGGGTGAGTAAATCACGGGCTAATTTAAATTTTTGGGTGAACTAACCCTTTAATTTGAACGGTGACAGCTATTATGGCAGTGGCTTGATGCAGTGCAGGAGAACTTAGTAAAAAATGCTGTCAAAATTAAATGCTGTCAGTGTCACGTAAAACAAATCTGAATCACAGGTAAAATTGATAATTACAACATTGAAATAAAAATGTAAAGCCTGTACAAATACTAGAAATCGTGAAATAATTGGGAATTATGCAGCAAACTGTGTATTTCATTTATCTATTATAACTTTTATGTCATTTTGGTCGCTTGGCTGTTTCCTTATAAAGGTCCAGAAATTTGTCAAGTTTTTCGTCAAGTGTGTGGTGGGATGTCATTGCATTGCTATCTTGCTGCTAGCCAATCGCTGCATTCCTGATCGTGGTTTCGAGTATCGATATTTCTGCCCTTTCCAATGAACACAAGCATGCGCAGTAATACCAGACAACTTAATCCAGATATTTTAATCAAATTTGCTTGAAGAACCAAATTAGCCAGTGATCAGTAATCACGATTAGAAGATCTGGCATCTGTCAAATCATCTCAGATGTATTAAGCGAGGTACAAAGAATGGACCCCAAGCCTTATTTCTGAAAGTAATTTATATAAATGCATAACACAAGCATATTCATTTAAAAGTTGTAAGTTACAGACACTGCATAACAGGAATGACCCATGTACTTTTCTTCTGGTCAGTTTTTTCCTATCATCAAATTAACCATTTGACCTTTTCTATCTTCGTCAGCAATAACACTCTCTTATCTCCCCTTCTTTCAGCTAAAGGCTCTCCTATCGCTGAATCTGCCTCTCGTTCTATAATTAACTCCCTGTTACGCAGAACTGTATAGGTCATACAGTACATGCATGACATGGTGATTCTAATTCAGGCATTTGGCCTGATCTCATCACTGCCCTGTTGGAAAGGATGCTATTGTTGGTGCACACATGGTGTCCTACTTTGATGTGTGGCTGATGAAGAATGCACAACGCTAGCATTGTCTAAATTTGCTGGCTCATTTACGTGTGATTTATTCATGCTAAGTGTCCTCTTACAGAATACGCATTTAGTAGAGCACTGTGGTTTGTATAGAGTCCCTGCTTGCGTTTTGCGTTCGTGTAGGAATAATTCTTTGTAGGCACACTTCGGGTATTTGGCCCGGGCTGATTTTGGCAGCTCTATCCTCTCCTGCTGAACGTATAACAGAACACATTGCATATACAGCTACGCTCAAGGATGGTTTTCGCTGAGTCTTGCCAATGTTCTGTAAAGCCATGTGCCAGATGAGAATGCATCTTTGCTCACTGTTTGTTAGCTGTAAGTCATCCTAGCATTCTAGGAATTGGTGGGTTTTACCAGGAGTTAATTTATGGCCTTGAGAGCAGGATCTGTTGGAGTAATCAGTCATTAGCTGCACACTCATCATCAGGTCAAGCCCCATGCCAAGACTATTGCTAACCACTCACCCCACCCCTCACAAATTTGAAACGTCAAGCCATTTGCAGATTGTAGTGGTGCATTCGATTTTTCATAAACCTCTGGCAAACAATGTCATGCATTTGACATTTTACTTGACATAAGCTTGCATAATCTCAAAACTCAAAATTGTGAGAATGGGCACAATTTTTGTGTTTTATTTAGCTTAAATGTGCAATCAGTGATTTTTCTTTTTTGCTGGGCAAAAGCGGCATGGGTGCAACATGCAACAGCAGTTATTTTTATATTGTTAGGTCATTAGAATGATTCCTGAAGGATCATGCGACACTGAAGACTGGAGTAATTACTGCAGAAAATTCAGCTTTGCATCACAGGAATAAATTACATTTTAAAATGTATTAAAATAGAAAACAGTTATAGTATTGCTGTTTTTATTGCATTTTTGATCAAATAAATGCAGCCTTGGTGAGCATAAGAGAAAATCTTTCAAAAACATTTCTTACCGACCCCAATCTTTGAAGTTAAGTAGATAGATCACCCAAACAAAGTGAGCATTTACTCAGCCTCATGTTGTTCCAAACCCATAAGATATTTTTATGAAACCTCTCAGGGAAACAAAACTTCCAAAGAAGATCCACAAAAAGTTCATAAAGGATTCATAAAATTAATCCATATTATTTATGTTCGATCCAAGCTTTGCTGGAGATTTAATGAGACTTACTGTGTTAAAGGGGTGGTAAAACACATTCTTTCGAAGGCTTGATTGTGTTTGTGGGGTGCACTGTAACGTGTTCATGCTTCGTTTGAAAAAAATTGCATTATTTTTCATATATTTTACTTTTATTCTTCACTGCTCTGTCCCTCCTTGTGAAAACGTCTGATGGTTTCCGGGTTGTATGAAGCCAGTCCCTCAAAAATACGCAATGGGCTCAGATTGGTTAGCTGGCCCAGTGTGTTGTGATTCGCTAACCACCTAGTGCACGTTTGTCGGAAACGTCACGCCCCTTACCTTTACCGGTAGCCTGTGCTTTGGGTAGTACAATGGCGTCAATAAAACCATACCAATTTGAGCCCGAATCAGACCCAGACAATTTTAGTGAAGATGATCAAGCAGAACCTGTTCAGTCCTCAAGAGTAAAAACTGCGGATCTATAGTGATCGCTACTGAATGGCACCGTTACTATTGTATTTTTAGAACGATTTGCCAAATATCTGTCGCAAGAACGAACACTAAACATTGGCTTTACTATAGTATCCAAATCAAACACAGAACCATGTTTAGCATGCCTGTAGATAAACAATACATAAAAGCTCTAATCAAAGAATAATTTACACTAATGCCAAGTTCGCTGTTGAGATTTTAAAAAGTTTGTAACGTTAGGTGTTTGTCGGATAACGTTAAGTATGAAGTAGCATTTAACAAACTGGTTTGCAGAGCCAAACAGCGTTGTCATCTGTGTACTTCCTTGCTACAACGTACAATTAACAATACGAACCATTACAGGAAATGTTGTTGTGCGAATCCTGCATTGAACTCGCGAAGATTGTGGAAGCTTTCCTGCGTGAAATGTGCAGCGGGGGCCGTACGCGCCCGCCTGTCTCGCACAGCTGAACCGCGGCTTGTGTATTGCAAATACAGACGAATATTGTCCATTGTGTCACATTTTACGGTCTTCTCCTCCGACCCCTGTCTGTCTCGTGCTTTGATTTATGATGGGCAGCATATATCTGCTGCAAATGCGACCTGTTCCCCTCTGTCTCATACACACATGCATATAATGTTGTATGTTAAACGCACTACAACGCAGGAAGGCTGAACAAAGTGGACCTGCAATCCGGATGAAAATAACAGCGTTTCGTCGGCATTGGCAACAACACTCCAGCCTACTAACTATACCACAACAACGCTTCCCTGCTGCGATACAAAATGGCCTCGCCCCCATATTCTCGGAGGAGGGGTTTATGTAAATATTGGGGCTGGTGATGTCAGCAACCCTGGAGGAATGTGTAGTAGTCCCTAGCGGCCGTTTGCTGTAGTCCTTAGAAATTGATTTCTTTAAAAGCAAATATCTCTGTTTGCTTTAAACTTTGAACGTAGTAACTTTGCAGATGTTGTTTATGCTCAAACAGCAACATTACACACTAGCTAAAGTTAGAAAAGTGAAATCGTGGTTTACCACCCCTTTAAAACAATTAATATTTGACTGGTCATGTGATCTCAAAATGGAAGATGAGACAAGGACCCATAAGGCCATCCACTTCAATCCCGTAGACTAGGTTCCACAATATTGTAGAGACTGGAATATCCAATCCAATATTTTAGCATGATGTGTTATACACAATTGCAATCAAAAGTGCTTTTGACCAGTTTTCTCAAACTGCTGGAATAGTTACAGGTTTTCTGAGTAAGAGTGGAACATGAAGCAAGTTTGCAGTTGACTGTTTATGTGCTGTGGCCGAGATCCTTCTGCAGTGGAAGAGTCCAGAATAATAACCCCCATTCAGTGCACAAAACAGAAAGGACTGGGCCACCTACACCACAGTAATTGACAAATGTGGCAAAGTATACAGAACATAAGTGTTGATTGTGAAAGTCACAATACCCCTGATTATCAAGTTTGTCAGAGACTCCAATTAAAATGTCCTCTTGCCAGCCAACTGCTGTGCTTGTTAATTTCAAATGGTGAGCTCAAGCGTCACAATCTAGCCCTAGATCACTGATTAATTTGGAGCCGTTTCTCATTCCGCCACTTCGCTGGTTCTGCCTTGAGCCAATAGAAACATTGCACATTTTAGCAACTTGGCCACTCCATAGTTTTGAGATGACAAATGGGTTCTGATAGCACAGTGAAGTCTTAATTGGTTACTGCAAAGCGGGCTAAAGGCCAGCAGTGTGTCATTTTGTTTGTTTTGGAAAAAGTTCATAGAAGCCTCAATGTACCCTGACAATTAATGAGTATGGTTTGTGGCAGGGAAATTAAAGAATAGCTACACTAGATTTAACATGGAGGAAGATTATTACTCAGTAGCTTCTTAAATACACATTTCAAACCTGGAAATAAATGTGGATATATGACTCCTTTTTGTTATTTTTTTTATGTGTTCATGGCTTAAACTGATATTCACAGAAGTCTTATTGTTTGCACAGATCGACATTGATGGATTCCTTCCCAAACCGGGCTCGGATTTAAATTCCACCAGCTCCTATACGCCTGATAAAACATTCATCTTTGTAAATAGTCGACCTGTGCATCAGAAAGAAATACTTAAGGTAAAGGAACTGCCCCACACCATCAATACAATTTACCTACATTTATTTATTGTGTGTGTGTGTGTGTGTGTGTGTGTGTGTGTGTGTGTGTGTATAAATATACACCGATCAGGCATAACATTATGATCACTGACAGGTGAAGTGAATAACACTGATTATCTCTTCTTCGCGGCACCTGTTAGTGGATGGGATATATTTGACAGCAAGTGAACATTTTGTCCTCAAAGTTGATGTGTTAGAAGCAAAGAAATGGGCAAGTTACGAGCGAGTTTGACAAAGGCCAAATTGTGATGGCTAGACGACTGGGTCAGAGCATCTCCAAAACTGCAGCTCTTGTGGGGTGTTCCTGGTTGGCCCGTGTGGTCTGATCAAACAGACGAGTTACTGTAGCTCAAATTGCTCAAGAAGTTAATGCTGGTTCTGATAGAAAGGTGTCAGAATACACAGTACATCGCAGTTTGTGTTGCATATAGAGATGAATAGCCGCAGACCAGTCAAGGTGCCCATGCTGACCCCTGTCCACCGCCGAAAGTGTGAACAGTGGGCATGTGAGCATCAGAACTGGAGCACGGAGCAATGGAAGAAGGTGGCCTGGTCTGATGAATCACATTTTTCTTTTACATCACGTGGATGGCCGGGTGCGTGTACGTTGCTTACCTGGGGAACACATGGCACCAGGATGCACTATGGGAAGAAGGCAAGCAGGCGGAGGCAGTGTGATGCTTTGGGCAATGTTCTGCTGGGAAACCTTGGGTCCTGCCATCTATGTGGATGTTACTTTGATACGTACCACCTACCTAAGCATTGTTGCAGACCATGTACACCCTTTTATGGAAACTGTATTGCCCGGTGACTGTGGCCTCTTTCGGCAGGATAATACGCCCTGCCACAAAGCAAAAACGGTTCAGGAATGATTTGAGAAACACAAGGTGTTGACTTGGCCTCCAAATTTCCCAGATCTCAATCCAATCGAGCATCTGTGTGATGTGCTGAACAAACAAGTCCGATCCATGGAGGCCCCACCTCGTGTCTTACAGGACTTAAAGGATCTGCTGCTAACATCTTGGTGTCAGATACCACAGCACACCTTCAGGGGTCTAGTGGGGTCCAGGTCCATGCCTCGACGGGTCAGGGCTGTTTTGGCAGCAAAAGTGGGACCAACACAATGTTATGCCTGATTGGTGTATATTTGTGTGTTGAAATTTGTATATGAATGGTCAGTTAAATGGTTCTGTAACATGAAATGTCCTTGCATAACTGTAAAATGTGGATATTAACCTCAATTTAGACTTTATTATTATAATGTCCACATCAATCACCTAAATGAATGTGGTAAATTTACCTTATTAACCTTTGAGTGATACTGTACAATAAATATGGGGTAATAATTTAAAGTGATGGAGTAAAAATGTAAAGTTTGTAATTTGAGTTAAAACATTTAAAGAGGGACTGAAAGGGTCATATTTAGGTACCAGAATCTCGTAGCATGTTTTCACTCTCAAATGAGTTTTGTCATCATTTTATCATTAGAATATCCAATAATTTATTTGTTATATACAGTCAAAAGTGATTTCTATCAGTTTTCTCAAAGTGCTGGAAGGTTTTTAGAGTAATACATCTCTCTGTTTAATACCATGTACAATGTTTTTACCATGTTTAAATTGTCCTATACAATTTGTGCAGAAAAAGAT
Organism: Romanogobio albipinnatus; assembly: GCA_023566225.1. Classification (NCBI taxonomy): domain Eukaryota; kingdom Metazoa; phylum Chordata; class Actinopteri; order Cypriniformes; family Gobionidae; genus Romanogobio; species Romanogobio albipinnatus. The sequence continues at coordinate 14,455,708 of CM042243.1, forward strand.
GATAAAATCCATTTTTATCTAGGCCTAGTTATGTTCTTATTATGTGATTTCTTAGTAACGATCAAAGTGTAAAATGTATGAACAGCTTAGAAGTAAAGTTGTAAACTTACAGCTTGTTCCTCACAATCTTCTTGTGAATGCACATTTTACCCTGCAGCTTATCAAGCAATACTACATCAGTGCTCAATCGAATAATGAATCTGCAAGCCGTCGATATCCCTTTTTAATGATGAACATCACCATACCCGCCTCGACGGTGGACGTTAACCTGACACCTGATAAAACCGAAGTGATGCTACAGAATAAGGTACAAAAATTTTGACTGTCTTACCTACATTTATACTTGAAGTAAAACACTGTCCCTATCATGCTAATTGAACTTTCATTAACACTTTTCTCCAGGAAGAAGTGCTGTTAGCAGTGGAGACTATGTTAATCTCCTTGTACGGGTACTCCACTGGCGATGATAATCTCAAAACAGGAGGAAATCGGCCCAGTGCTAGTTCTGTGGATGTACCTGAACACACTAATGTAGTTGTACCTACACCTACCACGGATGTTAGTTTGAACAACCCAGAGTTGCTTGAGCATTCTTCCACAAATCCAGATAAACAAGATGGTGAGCTATCCACTGCAAACACAAGCTCCTCTTCGATTTCAGAGGATTGGGTGATCAACAGAAGCTCAAGTGATTTTGACAGTATTAATTCCTCATTACCTGCTGACGATGTTGTAATGAACTTTGCAGCTGATCTAAACTGTAACTCCCCTAAGGCGTCTAAGAGTGACAGTGGCCCTGGTCAAGAGAGCGAAGTATCTGCTGAGAGCTGGAGCACAGGCAGGGCCTTCTCAAATCAAATCACTGGAGAATGCCTAGAACCTGTGAAACTCCATTTCCCAAAAGCAAACGAAGACCTCGGAGGAACCGAGCCCACAAGTACGAGGTCTAGCCCGTCCAAGAGGCCCTCTAACGTGATTATGGAGAAGATGGCCAAGCTGACAGCCTACGAGCTGATCAGCAACCGCTCTGTGCGTCAGCCCTCGTCTGCCTTTTCGCTGTTTGAGCAAGACACCAGATCGCAGGTCCTCCAGGAGAACCCAAGAGCCAGTCCTCAGGATGTCACAACTGCTGCGAAAGAGAGATGGGAAAGCCTTGGGGAGGAAGACCGCAAGAAGTAAGTTTCCAGATTTCACCCTCAAAGACACAGTTTCCAGTTGTTGTGATTCACTCTCTGTGTAGCGAGAGAAAAATAGACCTGCCACTTTCATGTGTAAAATATGGATTGGAAAATCTGTTTGGCCTGGTGGTGTTACTACCTGAAGGAAGAATTGATTGACTTTTGTATTTTCCAGAAAACTGCGTTTGATTACTTGGTTTGATGGTCAATATGTCTGTTTTCCACTGTAAAAGAGGTATTCCGTTTTTTCCAAAGAATGCCACATTCTTTCAGTTCCTTGCAGCCAGAAGATTCCAGTTCATTCTATACCAGATTAATTTATTGGTTGTTTATGAGCTCCAGGAAAACTTGGGTTGGATATATGGATGCATCTTATCTTATTTCACGCTAGACTGAAATGCTTGGACACACCTACTATTTCTTTATTATTACCCTTTTCCACATTTTAGAATAATAGTAATCAAACTATGAAATAACACGAATGGAATAATGGGATAGTAGCAACCAAAAATGGTTACCATGTTACCCTTTGCCTAGATTCCAGCTCTGCACAGTCTAGAAATGAGGTGCATCCTGGGATGCTTTTTAAACTGTACTAAAGGAGTTGCCATGTATGCTGGACACTTTCTGGTTGCTGTTATGTCACTATGTGGCCTAAGTCATCTATTTAAAAGAATAATAATTAAAGGCACAATATGTAAGATGTTTGGATTAAAATATCCAAAAACCACTAGAACAATGTTATATATTTTTGTTGTTTTAAAGAATGTTTAAATCCAGAGAAATAAGAAATTTTAACCAGGACACGGACCATGACATCATACCCACATTACCCTCGATTACCCTCGGTTTTATTTTGTAGAAACCATGGAAACACCAAAGACGCTTTAATATATTATGTGTTTTATTAGAGCAACTGTTTTAATACATTCATCAACAGAAAACAAATCATTGTTATATAGCTCAACAGTTAGTCTTATTGTTTAAATCTCGTTTTCTTGATTTACTGCAAGTACCGTGTTTTACCATGCCTAATATCGATCTGGCTCACTGCAGTGTGCAACCAGTGTCTCATAGTAGCCGCCGAGCGAACGCACATAGTATTATAACATAACTTTCAACACACTTAAATGTATCTAATATGATAAAACAACACTTCATTAAAAAAGATAGACAACGCCCCTTCACTATCTTCCATTGGAGAAAAGTGAAGCTGCCAATGTCTGAATATGGCGCTGACATCTTGCGCTGATTTGGGATCTGTGTCTGTGCAGTAGTGACCTCGGGACCTGAGTCTGCGCAGTAGTGAGCAGGAAGTAGAGCTGCGACATCAAAACCCCGCCCCCAGCAGTATCTGTAGTGTATAACCGTATCTGTACTGTATTAGTACCTCATTTTGTCGTGTGAAATAATCTGTTATGGAAATGTAGAAATTAAAGCTAAAGCTCAAATCTCCTCCCGAAAAAAGTCTGTTGGTTCCTCAGTGACAACAAGCTGTCAATCATGATGTCACACTCCTGTTTTTATAGCATCAAATAACTAACTAAAACCAAACTTATTTTAAAATTTGAACGCTTGAACTTGCATCAGTGTGATCAAACTAACTAAAATGTCAGAAACCATCTTTGGAAAAAATGTTTTTAAAGTGTAAATCGTTTGTCTCGCATCCCATTAGAATAGATGGAGGGGGCGGGTTTATGACCTATACTGGGACCAACTACCTGGGGGCAATCGAGATGCTTTGGCTTCACTTTCAGGAAGTGTGCGGCACACTTGGTCCCGTCAGATTCTTTTCCACCGGCTGTAGAGGGCAAGACAACAACTCCCATGATTCCGCAAAATCAAGGGGGCATCAAGCTACAGTTTTCTAGTGGCGAAAAATTCTTATTTTAAACTGCTACTCTACACTGGGCAAATTATTATTAATTTTTTTAACGAATGATTTAGGCCAGATAATGACATTTAAGGAAGTAAAAAAGGGCTCAGCATACACTACCATTCGGGGTTGGTGAGATCTTTTAATGTTTTTGAAAGAAGTATCTTATGCTCAACAAGGGTGCATTTATTAGAAAAAAAATACAGTAAAAGTGAAAATGATTACATTTTACAATACTGTAACTGTTTTTTTATTTGAATATATTTTAAAATGTTATTTATTTCTTTTATGGCAAAGCTGAATTTTTGGCAGCCAATTTTTTGTATAACATGATTCTTCACATGATATGCTGATATGGTGATATTTCTTTTTATTATCAGTTGTGCTTCTTAATATTTTTAGGATACATTTTATTCTTTGATGAATAGAAGGTTCAAAAGAGAAAAGTATTTTTTGTAACATAAACGTCTTCATTGCTTCTTTTGATAAATTGAATGCGTCCTTGCTGAATAAAGGTATTCATTTTTTTTTTTTTACTCAAATCTCACTGACCCCAACCTTTTGAATGCCATTGTACTTCAGAACTACATTAGAGGGTCATTCTAATTCGAGAGGGCATTTAATTGACAAAAATCTGTTGTGCAAGATGAGTCATCAAGATTTTTGGTGTTTTCCCACTTGGAAATCATGGAGGGGTCTGAAATTGTCATCGTAGGTGCCTGTCCACTGTGAGAGACATAATCTAAAAATAAAAAATCCAGAAATCACAATATATGATTTTTAAACTATTTATTTGTATGATACAGCTGCAAATAAGTATTTGAACACCTGTCTATCAGCTAGAATTCTGACCCTCAAAGACCTGTTAGTCTGCCTTTAAAATGTCCACCTCCACTCCATTTATTATCCTAAATTAGATGCACCTGTTTGAGGTCGTTAGCTGCATAAAGACACCTGTCCATCCCATACGATCAGTAAGAATCCAACTACTAACATGGCCAAGACCAAAGAGCTGTCCAAAGACACTAGAGACAAAATTGTACACCTCCACAAGGCTGGAAAGGGGTACGGGGAAATTGCCAAGCAGCTTGGTGAAAAAAGGTCCACTTTTGGAGCAATAATTAGAAAATGGAAGAAGCTAAACATGACTGTCAATCTCCCTCGGACTGGGGCTCCATGCAAGATCTCACCTCATGGGGTCTCAATGATCCTAAGAAAGGTGAGAAATCAGCCCAGAACTACACGGGAGGAGCTGGTCAATGACCTGAAAAGAGCTGGGACCACCGTTTCCAAGGTTACTGTTGGTAATACACTAAGACGTCATGGTTTGAAATCATGCATGGCACGGAAGGTTCCCCTGCTTAAACCAGCACATGTCAAGGCCTGTCTTAAGTTTGCCAATGACCATTTGGATGATCCAGAGGAGTCATGGGACAAAGTCATGTGGTCAGATGAGACCAAAATAGAACTTTTTGGTCATAATTCCACTAAACGTGTTTGGAGGAAGAAGAATGATGAGTACCATCCCAAGAACACCATCCCTACTGTGAAGCATGGGGGTGGTAGCATCATGCTTTGGGGGTGTTTTTCTGCACATGGGACAGGACGACTGCACTGTATTAAGGAGAGGATGACCGGGGCCATGTATTGCGAGATTTTGGGGAACAACCTCCTTCCCTCAGTTAGAGCATTGAAGATGGGTCGAGGCTGGGTCTTCTAACATGACAATGACCCGAAGCACACAGAGTGGCTCTGTAAGCGACAGCGACAGGCCAGAAACCTGACTGATCTAGAGAAGATCTGTGTGGAGGAGTGGGCCAAAATCCCTCCTGCAGTGTGTGCAAACCTGGTATAAAACTACAGGAAACGTTTGACCTTTGTAGTTGCAAACAAAGGCTACTGTAGCAAATATTAACATTGATTTTCTCAGGTGTTCAAAATCAAATACTTATTTGCAGCTGTATCATACAAATAAATAGTTAAAAAATCATACATTGTGATTTCTGGATTTTTTAGGTTATGTCTCTCACAGTGGACATGCACCTATGATGACAATTTCAGACCCCTCCATGATTTCTAAGTGGGAGAACTTGCAAAATAGCAGGGTGTTCAAATACTTATTTTCCTCACTGTACATAGATGGCCTCAATGGTAATACACATCACAAATCCAATTTTTATATTTGATTCTAAAATCTTTTTAATTTCCAAACCTCAGATTAAAAGAGCAAAGTACATCAGTAATATATTTATCACTTTAAACAAAAAGAGGTTATCCCCTCTCAAAAAATAGTCTAAATCACAGCATGCCAAGTCAGCATAATTCAATGAATGGAAAGTGTATCTCATCACTGCTAGTGGCACTTATGTAACGCATGGAAAAAGACATCTGAATCCTGTTGCACATTACTGCCGTCTTAAACGTGAAATAGCAAGCTTTTTATCCCGCAGACGTACTGTACGGTAACATGCACTTCTGAGAATCATATTTACATGGATCCATGTAACATGGGTCCATCACATATGGGCATGCTGAGCTAAGGGGTCAGAGATTGTTGACATGGATGTTTGGGGGAGGGAGTACCATGCTTGTTATATTTTGGTTGCAGTGGTCTGATGCAGCAATAAAATGGCTGGCGCTGATCCAGCGACTCTATATGAACTTGGTTTACATCCAAAGTGCCCATACCAAGGGAACATTGCTTTCTTATTGCATGGTTTATGTGCGTTTGATGCTCGTTATGAATTCCAGGCTGAAAATGCAAACCGTGCACCCTAAATGGCTTTCATCATGTATGCGAGTGTCCACTGAGGTCCATCTTAGAAGGAAAGAGAGAGGATGGCTGTTCAGTTGCTGTTTTCAATAGAAGCTTGTCCACCACAGAATAAAAAATAAAAAAGGTAATTGTGACTTATTTTACAATCGATTTTTTTTCTCGCAATTCTGACTTTATATCTCACAATTCTGACTATATATCTCACAATTGTGATTTTATATCTCACAATTCTGACTTTATATCACGCAATTCTGACTTTATATCATGCAATTCTGACTTTATATCACGCAATTCTGACTTTATATCATGCAATTCTGACTTTATATCACACAATTCTGACTTTATATCACACAATTCTGACTTTATATCACGCAATTCTGACTTTATATCACGCAATTCTGACTTTATATCTCGCAATTCTGACTTTATATCACGCAATTCTGACTTTATATCACGCAATTCTGACTTTATATCACGCAATTCTGACTTTATATCTCACAATTCTGACTTTATATCACACAATTCTGACTTTATATCACGCAATTCTGACTTTATATCACGCAATTCTGACTTTATATCACGCAATTCTGACTTTATATCACGCAATTCTGACTTTATATCACGCAATTCTGACTTTATATCACGCAATTCTGACTTTATATCACGCAATTCTGACTTTATATCTCACAATTCTGACTTTATATCACACAATTCTGACTTTATATCACGCAATTCTGACTTTATATCTCGCAATTCTGACTTTATATCACGCAATTCTGACTTTATATCACGCAATTCTGACTTTATATCACGCAATTCTGACTTTAAATCTCGCAATTCTGACTTTATATCACGCAATTCTGACTTTATATCACACAATTCTGACTTTATATCACGCAATTCTGACTATATCACACAATTCTGACTATATCACGCAATTCTGACTTTATATCACGCAATTCTGACTTTATATCACACAATTCTGACTATATCACGCAATTCTGACTTTATATCACACAATTCTGACTTTATATCACACAATTCTTACTATATATCTCGCAATTCTGACTTTATATGACACAATTCTGACTATATCACGCAATTCTGACTTTATATCACGCAATTCTGACTTTATATCACACAATTCTGACTTTATATCACACAATTCTGACTTTATATCACACAATTCTGACTTTATATCACAATTCTGACTATATCACGCAATTCTGACTTTATATCACACAATTCTTACTATATATCTCGCAATTCTGACTTTATATCACAATTCTGACTATATCACGCAATTCTGACTTTATATCACACAATTCTGACTTTATATCACACAATTCTTACTATATATCTCGCAATTCTGACTTTATATCACGCAATTCTGACTTTATATCACGCAATTCTGACTTTATATCACAAAATGTTTTACTTTATCTCACAATTCTGACTTTATATCACACAATTCTGACTATATCTCACAATTCCGACTATATCTCACAATTTTGACTTTATATCGCAATTCTGACTTTATATCACGCAATTCTGACTTTATATCTCGCAATTCTGACTTTATATCACGCAATTCTGACTTTATATCACACAATTCTGACTTTATATCACGCAATTCTGACTATATCACACAATTCTGACTATATCACGCAATTCTGACTTTATATCACGCAATTCTGACTTTATATCACACAATTCTGACTTTATATCACACAATTCTGACTATATCACGCAATTCTGACTTTATATCACACAATTCTGACTTTATATCACACAATTCTTACTATATATCTCGCAATTCTGACTTTATATCACACAATTCTGACTATATCACGCAATTCTGACTTTATATCACACAATTCTGACTTTATATCACACAATTCTTACTATATATCTCGCAATTCTGACTTTATATCACACAATTCTGACTATATCACGCAATTCTGACTTTATATCACGCAATTCTGACTTTATATCACGCAATTCTGACTTTATATCACACAATTCTGACTTTATATCACAATTCTGACTATATATCTCGCAATTCTGACTTTATATCACAAAATTTTTTACTTTATCTCACAATTCTGACTTTATATCACACAATTCTGACTATATCTCACAATTCCGACTATATCTCACAATTTTGACTTTATATCGCAATTCTGACTTTATATCTCACAATTCTGACTTTATATCACACAATTCTGACTTTATATCACGCAATTCTGACTTTATATCACACAATTCTGACTATATCTCACAATTCTGACTATATCTCACAATTTTGACTTTATATCGCAATTCTGACTTTATATCACGCAATTCTGACTTTATATCACGCAATTCTGACTTTATATCACGCAATTCTGACTTTATATCTCACAATTCTGACTTTATATCACGCAATTCTGACTTTATATCTCGCAATTCTGACTTTATATCTCACAATTGACTTTATATCTCGCAATTCTGACTTTATATCTCACAATTCTGACTTTATATCCCGCAATTCTGACTTTATATCACGCAATTCTGACTTTATATCACGCAATTCTGACTTTATATCACAATTCTGACTATATCACGCAATTCTGACTTTATATCACACAATTCTTACTATATATCTCGCAATTCTGACTTTATATCACAATTCTGACTATATCACGCAATTCTGACTTTATATCACACAATTCTGACTTTATATCACACAATTCTTACTATATATCTCGCAATTCTGACTTTATATCACGCAATTCTGACTTTATATCACGCAATTCTGACTTTATATCACAAAATTTTTTACTTTATCTCACAATTCTGACTTTATATCACACAATTCTGACTATATCTCACAATTCCGACTATATCTCACAATTTTGACTTTATATCGCAATTCTGACTTTATATCTCACAATTGACTTTATATCTCGCAATTCTGACTTTATATCTCACAATTCTGACTTTATATCCCGCAATTCTGACTTTATATCACGCAATTCTGACTTTATATCACGCAATTCTGACTTTATATCACGCAATTCTGACTTTATATCTCGCAATTCTGACTTTATATCACGCAATTCTGACTTTATATCTCGCAATTCTGACTTTATATCACACAATTCTGACTTTATATCACGCAATTCTGACTTTATATCATGCAATTCTGACTTTAAATCACACAATTCTGACTTTATATCACACAATTCTTACTATATATCTCGCAATTCTGACTTTATATCACACAATTCTTACTATATCACGCAATTCTGACTTTATATCACACAATTCTTACTATATATCACGCAATTCTGACTTTATATCACACAATTCTGACTTTATATCACACAATTGTGAGTTTATGTCTCGCAATTCTGAGAAAAAAGGTAAACTCACAATTGTGAGAGAAAAAGTCGCAATTATCTTTTAAAATGTTTTATTCTGTGGCTAAAACAAGTGTCAACACAGTTCCACAGTTCATCCTATCAGTGGAGATATTGTGGTCGATCAGCTTCTTGATGTGCATGGCAGTGTTATTTTTGTATCATTAATATACTATTATAGTTTGTGGTATTACTTTTTCTGCTTTTACTTTAATTCTTTAAAGTTTCACTAATAACACTTTAAAGTTTCACTAATTTTGTGTTTTTGTCATTTTATTTGTTTAAAAAGTTATTTTATAAATTAGATATAGTTTTTATTAATTAATTTAGTTTTAGTTTTAGTTACTTTAGTACTTTAAGTTAAACTAAACAAAAATGGGAAATGTTGCCTTGGCAATTAGCTGAAAGCTTTTTCATAATTTAATTTCAGTGAACATTTATTTAGTTTCAAGTAACAGGATTTTTTTTAATGGTTTTAATTTTAGTTTAGGGTAATGACCCATGATGCATTTTCTTAATTTGGCTATGTTTTGTCTCTGAAGGTCTGTGATGAGATTTGAGGCCACCATTTTTGGATGCTCACATGAAATCAAAATGAGAGTTTTGTAATTTTTAGTCAATGTTTTTGGCTCATTGTATATACTAGTATACTCCTAAACATTGACAAAATTCACTTTTAGCTGATATACACTAAAAGTACAGTGTTTCTCTTCTGGAAAAACTTCTGGCAGTCCACCTGCACTACACAGATATTTGTCCAATCAAATTCTCTCTAGAGTGAGAAATTCCCTCCTCCTAATATCATGTGACTGTGGCTGCATCCCAAATCATATACTTCCCTACTATATATAGTAGGTTAAAAACAGTATGTGACAAAAGAAGTATAAGAGTAAGGTCAAAAAAGAGTAGGCAAAAAGTACCCGGATGACCTACTACTTCCGGCGAGATTCTGAAGCGTGCATATGATGGACATGTTGCTATCCCATGAGGCCACAGGAGAGGATTTATGAATGTTAGTGAAGCGACGCAACTGACGCTGTTAGGTCACATGATAATGACAACATGGCGAATGTAGTATGTCCAGATTACATTCATATTACACACATTCATAGTATATAGAATGAATAGTATATTGAATAGTAATTACTTTCAAAATAAGTACCTACTCAAGAGAGTAGGCGATTTCAGACACAGCCACTGACTAGCATGTAGTAAATCATGGTTGTCCTAATTACAGCCTATTGCTAAATGAATGCAGATAATTATGTAAAGTCACAAAATCATCACGATTTGTACATTTAGTTTTATAATCTGAAGGTTCCACAGTTTCAATTCCATTCTGTACGTAGCTCACAAATCGGTGACCTTTCCGATGGAAAATCATGGTGTATCATCAGGACAATACTTTAAAAAGAAAAAAAAAACGTATTACCTTGGTTTCACATACAAGGCTTAAACTAGTCCCAGACTAAAATGCATGTCTGAACTGTTTTAACTGAAAGCAACTTGCACTGACATATCTTAAAATAAGTCAGTGCCATTATTTCCTCTCAAGATGCATGCCTGTAATGTTTTCTTCTAAGGCATGTTTATAAAAGCTAATTAAATGTCCTAATTGAACTAAGGCATAATCCTGGCTTAATCTAAGCCCTGTCTGTGAAACCAGACCTTTCTTTTTTAAATTTAATTCAACAGAACGGGACCTCAACATAACTTATTATTATAAAAGGATGTAGTTTACAGCATCTGCCAGCAGGGGAATAGCTTGATCCCAATGATTTGACCATGTCGCAATTGTAAGTGTATTTGAGTAAATTTATACAATGCATTGCTGTGTGTGTGTATATATATATATATATATATATATATATATATATATATATATATATATATATATATATATATATATATATATATATATACACTCACCTAAAGGATTATTAGGAACACCATACTAATACTGTGTTTGACCCTTTCACCTTCATAACTGCCTTAATTCTACGTGACATTGATTCAACAAGGTGCTGAAAGCATTCTTTAGAAATGTTGGCCCATATTGATAGGATAGCATCTTGCAGTTGATGGAGATTTGTGGGATGCACATCCAGGGCACGAAGCTCCCGTTCCACCACATCCCAAAGATGCTCTATTGGGTTGAGATCTGGTGACTGTGGGGGCCATTTTAGTACAGTGAACTCATTGTCATGTTCAAGAAACCAATTTGAAATGATTCGAGCTTTGTGACATGGTGCATTATCCTGCTGGAAGTAGCCATCAGAGGATGGGTACATGGTGGTCATAAAGGGATGGACATGGTCAGAAACAATGCTCAGGTAGGCCGTGGCATTTAAACGATGCCCAATTGGCACTTAGGGGCCTAAAGTGTGCCTAGAAAACATCTCCCATTACATTACACCACCAGCACCAGCCTGCACAGTGGTAACAAGGCATGATGGATCCATGTTCTCATTCTGTTTACGCCAAATTCTGACTCTACCATCTGAATGTCTCAACAGAAATCGAGACTCATCAGACCAGGCAACATTTTTCCAGTCTTCAACTGTCGAATTTTGGTGAGCTCGTGCAAATTGTAGCCTCTTTTTCCTATTTGTAGTGGAGATGAGTGGTACCCGGTGGGGTCTTCTGCTGTTGTAGCCCATCCGCCTCAAGGTTGTGCGTGTTGTGGCTTCACAAATGCTTTGCTGCATACCTCGGTTGTAACGAGTGGTTATTTCAGTCAAAGTTGCTCTTCTATCAGCTTGAATCAGTCGGCCCATTCTCCTCTGACCTCTAGCATCAACAAGGCATTTTCACCCACAGGACTGCCGCATACTGGATGTTTTTCCCTTTTCACACCATTCTTTGTAAACCCTAGAAATGGCTGTGCGTGAAAATCCCAGTAACTGAGCAGATTGTGAAATACTCAGACCGGCCCGGCACCAACAACCATGCCACGCTCAAAATTGCTTAAATCACCTTTCTTTCCCATTCTGACATTCAGTTTGGAGTTCAGGAGATTGTTTTGACCAGGACCACACCCCTAAATGCATTGAAGCAACTGCCATGTGATTGGATGATTAGATAATTGCATTAATGAGAGATTGAACAGGTGTTCCTAATAACCCTTTAGGTGTATATATATATATATATATAAAAATGATGGCAAAGCTGCATTTTCAGTAGCCATTACTTCAGTCTTCACTGTCACATCTTTTGTAACATTATTAAGGTCTGCACCGTTAAGAAAGTATTCATTTATTTTTTTCCCCCAATTTTTTTATATACGTAAATCTCAACCACAAAGTCTGTTTATAAATTTTCACTGTGTTCAAACGGCAAACTAAAGTCCAAAAGCCCTCAGGTCAAGAACCCATTTCAGTGTACATGGCAGGGGATACCCTCAAGCTTCAACCTTCTGTTCCATTATGAAATCATTTATCTCCCCCATTGGCCTCTTACTGCTTTTCTCTTCAGCACATTTCATGCCTTCATCTTGATTGGTCTGGTTTTTAGCAGCATTTGCAAGTTGATTTGCATCTTTCTCTTGCACCCAATGCTTCGAAACCATACAGTGCGTTTGAAATAGTGCCCGGTCCTTTGTACAGTAGCAAGCTCCGTGCAATGGCACAGCTGTTAATTGGCAAGCCCATCGAGAAACTTCCAGTGGAGGGTCAGGGCTGCATGTTTTTACAGGCCCTCTCCCCCCTCCCTTTCTGCTCTCCGGCCCCCATCTGGTCACAGGTAGCAGATGTTTTTTATCTCGCCTGTTTCTGCACATTTTCTACTCTGTGATTTACAGCAGCCCACTTAGAATCACTAGAGCAAATTAAATCAAGGTTCCTTGTGTGAATTGAGGATATTTAATTACGGTAGTCACAACTTCTGACCTCTTCGCTTAAACTCGTTCGTACCCAGCCTGCAAATTAATAGGCCAAACGCGAAGTGTTCCAAACCATCTGTCTTTTTTTAGTTTTGTTTGTTCATCTCTATTATTACCATTTTGCACATATTAGTATAACAGTTAAACATAAGTAATAAAAAGATTAAATAACAAAGCATGGGAAGAAACCCCAATATATAATTTAAAGAAAAAAAAAATATATATATATATATAAAGTAGCTATACTTTTACCTCAGTTTGTTCCATTAGATGCATTCTGGGAAGCTTTTTAAATAATAGTGAAATTATTTTATTTTAATAATTTAAAAAAAATCATCATAATGGGGAACAAAAAAACATGCCATTTTAATTGTGTGAAGAAATTCACACTTTTTATTTGTCTACAAAACTTCAAGCCAGAGTTGTTTTAGTATCATTGAGATACTATTATACTTGTATTATTATTTAGAATTGTGCACTTTCATTTTTTAGATTAAAGTTTTAGTATTTTAGAAATTAAATGAAAATGAGAAATGTTGCCTTGTCAACTAGCTGAAATAAAGTAAATTTGAGTTTTTAATTAATTCAAGTTTAAAAAAAAAATGAATTTAATGTAACAATAAAAATAACTAAAAAATTTTTTTTTTGTTTTTAGTAACCCTGCTTCAAGCATTTAAGCATTGCTCTAAATCAGCACATTTTTAAGATCATAAGAAACATAAATTCAGTCCAAAATGTTGACTGGTAGTGATGATCAACTACTTTTTCTGTCGCTAGTCCTCACTAAGTCTAACTTCTGACCACATTTGAACACAAAGGAAATACAAAATGTACAATTAGGACTGTAACGAAATACATGTTCTTGTATCACATCCCATCTTAGGTATGAAAGCAAGGCAGAAAAGTCTCTGAACGCCTACAACCTTCAAAGGAAGAGGGCAACGGAGGGAGGTGGTCAGTGCGGAGAGGGCAAGAAGCAGATGAGCGCAGAGTCTTCATTGAACAAAGCTCAAGGCGTGAAGCGCAAGGCCCCCCTCGCCAACCAGCAGGCCCTGGACAAACTCTTCTCCTCTCAGCCCTCGAGTAAGAGGAGCCTTGCCAAGCTCTCCAAACCCCTCCCATTCAGTATTGCAACCCTCAAGCAGAGTCTTAACCTCCTCTCCTACCAGAACAGCTCAAGTGCGCAGGGCCTCAGGCTTGTAAACCGTTTGGCTTCTCACGGTGCTTGGGTCGTTTTATGCGGCAGAAAGCTCATGTTGTTGAACCCGTTTCGAGTGGAGGAGGCCTTGCTGTTTAAAAGACTTCTGAAGAATAATATACTTCCAACCGTGAGGCAGCAGACCCCTGTACTGCTGACAGATGGGTAGCCCGTCTCATTTTCTCACCTAATGATGACATTCTCGATGTGTAAAAAACTGTAAATGTAAAAAATATTCATGTACAGTATTGCAATTGAATGCTTTTAGCAGGAAGTACAATATAGGATTAGTAGCTGTATTAATCTCACTATAATATTTACATTTGCATATTAACATATTAACATATTAACATACACTTCCTTTCCCAGGTTGCTTGGTGGGCCAGAGTACATGGATGTTCTCCTGAACATGGAGAAAGACCGTGCCTGCTATAATGGAGACATCTACTTTACTGATCCTAGGCTTGTGGCAAATGGTTTTGAGATTAGGATGATTCCAGGTAACACTCACAGACTGTGTGTGTGTGTGTGTGTGTGTGTGTGTGCTATATTCAGTTGAATTAGTTAAATTAGTTGAATTCACACTTCTTCTTTTTTTAAATGGCATAGTTAACCGAAAAAGGACAATTCTTCATTTACCACTACTTCTGTTGAACACAAAATATTTTTTTGAAGAATGTTGGCAACCAAACCCTTTTGGTGACCTTTGACTTCCACCTTAAAGACAAAAAAGACCCCCCAAATATCATAATTTACTAATTTACTAAAGAATGACGTCCAAGTTTGACGTTTTGTTGACCAAACAAAAAAAAGTCTAAATATTTTTTTTAAATCTTACTTCAATGAAAAATATATTATATTTTGTACACTGTTTGGCCATTTTAAGATATAAAATTTATTATTTTTTTGTGAATTTTAATTACAAATATTGTGTAACATAAATGGTAATTTCAGCAATTTTTGCAAATCTTACTCACTGTCAAGAAATCAGTATGACTGTCCTCTCTGTTGGGTTACTTGTGGGTCTTCAGATGGCTGCAGAGACCAATCTGCGATCCACATACTTTGGTGCAGTGTGGGCAGGGGAGAGTGGTGATTGTTCGTGGTGGTTGAGCCTTTTTGTCTTTATCCTTGTGAATCTGCCGCTTTGTCTCTGCGGCACGGCAGAGTTCTGCACAGATTTCTTCCAGGAGCTCCAGTGCAAAGTGTTCCCAGATGTTTAATGTGATATGACATTTCTTCAGGATGGCCTTGATATTGTCCTTTGAACGTTTCTTTTGCCTGCCAGTTGCTCGACTACCTTCCCTCAGCTGGGAGTACAGGATCTGTTTGGGGAGACGTATGTTAGACATCTGGATTGCATGGCCTGTCCATTGAAGTTGGTGCTTTATTATTGTAGTGGTAATGCTGGTCATGTTGGCTTCCTCCAAGACGCTGATGTGGGTGCGTCTGTCCTCCCAGTCGATCCTCCTAATCTTTCTTAAGGATCTTTGATGGTATTGTTCCATGGCTCTCAGGTGCCTGCTTTAGGTGATCTATTACTTGTTGTTAGGTCTCTGACTTTGAAGACTCTTTTCCTGAGTCTAGCGTAGGCTCCACTGGCACAACTCAGGCAATGGTTAACCTCAGAGTATATGTCAGCTTTTGAGGAAAAAAGGCTGCCAAGGTTGGGGAAGTGGTCCACATTTATGGTAGGCTGGGTAGCTGGCTGGTTCGTTGGAGATTGATATACTTCCTGGGTCTTCTTGATGTTTAATATAGGCCCAGGGCTCTGTATGCCTTGGCAAAGGCATTCAGGATGCCCTGGATGTCTTCTGCAGAGTGTACTGCAGACGTTATCATTCACGTACTGAAGCTCTGTGATGGTGTTGTAGTTGACTTTGCTCTTGGCCTTGAACTAGTTTAGGTTGAAGAGTCTGCCATCAGTTCTATACATGATTGGAATCCCCTGTGCCAGCTCTTCGCCAATGAGGTGGTGTATGGCTGCAATGAAGATGGAAAACAGGGTGGGTGCAAAGACCCCCTGTTTGACTCTCATGAAAGGCTTGGACTCGGAGCTACCACATGCTAAGCACTGTGATTGACATGCGGTCATGTAGAAGCCTCAGTATTCTGATATACTTGTCATGACAGCCATACCTTGATAGTGTGCTCCACAGGGCCTGGCAGTCTACGGTGTCAAAAGCCTTTGTCAGGTCTATAAAGGCCATGTACATACGCTGCCTTTGTTAACGTATGTATATATTGGCATGTATATACTCTATGTTTATATCAGACTTCCACTCCGATGTTCAAAACAACCCGCTCCCCGCAGGCAAAACATACAAACATACTTCACTTCCCACTTGTTTCATGGCACACTACTCACATACTTTAGTCTAGAAGACTGCGACTAAATAAATGAATGGACTGTCAACGTACGTCCTGCCTTCATATAGACAGCATATTTGGGTGCTTTGGAATTTTAAACAATTGTCTGCATTTCTCTTTTCCACTACATCCCTGGACATTTTCCTGACTTTTGCAATTTGCATAAGGTCTTATTTTAGCGGAGTGAACTACTTCCTTATAAGCATTGGAAAATATAATTCAACTTTCAGTATATGGTGCTAATGCTTAATTTGTAGTTTTTAATAACTTTTAATATCCATGCTATTACCTAAGAGACGTTAATTCTCGCTGTGACGGGCAATTAAGTCATTTTTTATACAAATTGCTTAAGTGGAAAGTGCTTCGTCAGCACTTCTTTTTCCCCTACATAGCCCAGTGTGGGCACACGTATAATATGAAATTGTTTTAAAAAGAGAGGGCTTGATTCTAATGGATCAGTCCACTTTCTGTATGACCCAGCCTCAGGTTTTTAAGATGATCATTAAGTACATTTGCTTGAATTTGCTGCCCTCCTTCTCTCCTCATGCTCATCATGTGCTGTGGAGTGGGAGAGATTCAGAAATACTTCTACACATGGTTTGTTTTGTGTGGGGTTTTTTTTTTTCTTTGCCAGGTTTCTCTTGAGAAAATGTGCCTTTATTAATTCAAGGGTCATGCTGTTTAAAGGTCTCTAGGATTGTCCAATTTGATTTAACAAAGGTTGGACCCACTGGACATCATTAATGCCACAGTTCACAAATTGTTTTGAAATGTCAAATATAACGGCTTGAATAACAGGATTACAGTCAATTATTTCTGACAGAATTGCTTGTGTCTGATTAGTGAAGAATGTGTTTGCTTTATATGTTTTCTTGTGCATTCTTTATGTGCCTTCTATTTTCCAATATTATAAAAACAACTCTTGTTAGATTATTAGAGGGGTTTCTAGTGTCACTGTGACCGATACACAGACTGGCATTGAAGTATGGATTATGTGTGCTTCATCAGGCATATTCATTACCTCACTTTTATGTTTTAAACTTATTGTAAAAAGTATATTAGTGTAACTGCCTGCTTTGTGTATTTTTTTAATACAGCAATGAGGTCAGAGAAGCCTTTTGAGCCACGGAAATGTTCAAAATATAACAGATCAAGTGCCTTATTGATTTCATACAGTGCTTAACAAGAATTCACAAACTATTTGTTTTTAGTGTTTCATTTATAAAAAATAAAAAAAACCGTACAGATTAATAAAAATTGACCATGTTTGTGTTTTCAGACAGATTTTGACTGTAACAGTAATATACAGCACTTGTGCTGCTTAAATTTTTTTGGAAACTGGTACTTTTTAAAGGATTCTTTGATGAACAGATACATCTTGTACCATTATAAATGTCTTTACTTTTGTACATTTGTGCTGAATACAAGTATTAATTTAGAAATTAACAGTAATGTGTATTAAAGAAATTAACTCATTTATATGCGCAACTGCTCTATTACAGCGAAATGCGCTTTTCAAGAATTTTTCTCTTAAAGGATTACTTTTCCATACTATATACTTTTAGGTTAGGATATAACTAGTCCTACGTAGCCAGACCTTCGGACTGACTGCAGAATGTCTAGACTCCATAGCAGCATTCATTGGCCAAGGACCGCCCAGAGGCTTTCTGACTGACTGACACAACCAGTCACAGTTTGTTTTGTTCCGCTTCATGTTTAGGGGCGTGAAAATGTAACATCGATGTCCCTACAATAACTAACAGGTGTGTAAAAGCCGCAAACTTTACATGCAGTACTTCACATACTTTTGAAAATCCAGTGTTTAGTTGATCCTGAATAGCGGTCATTGTCACAGTTGTAAACACAACGGCTTTTTTCTTCCATGAGGGGGTTTGGCGTCCAATAAGATGACGACTTTAAAAATCCTGAAGTGTTTCCAGTTAGTGTGCCATATGCATCAGACGTTCGGCCAACGGTCCGTGGCCATGACGTCTGAGGCTGAGACTAGGATATAACTAACTTTAGATAATCCTAGAAACCTTTAAACAACATGACCCTAGAATTAATAAGATTAGTTAGGATGTAAAGTCAAGCAGAAATGATAAAATATCTAATATTCGACACTGAAAAATAAAGAAAATTGGCAGATAACTGATATATTTCTGATATATATCATGCAAAAACTTTTTCAGGTTCAGAACCAGCTTATTCTGTAGTGTTGTCCTCTCTCTAAGGAGGCCGCCATCTTCGTCCTCATTTGACCTTATTTTGCTTGTTGTTATGAAATGCACTTAAGACTTCCCACTCAGTCTGTTCCTGTAAGTGTTGGCACTGGTAATGGTCATCATGGTTGATGCTGGCTCACTGCCGTAGCTTTTGCCAGCACGGTGGATTTGGACTAGAGTGTGGTGCTGTGGAGAAAAATTGCCCTTTACAAAAGGGAATAGTTTCGGAGCCAACTTCCAAGGATTTGGCAAAAACATGCACCAGATTTCTAGCCCTTTCAAAACCCAAAGTAATAAACTTTGGTGCATAACTCGGCCTGCACAGTTTGTGCTACAAAAATCAATGATACCTGAAAATCCTGAGGGAAAAAAACCTCTTACATTGAATTATGGACCTGAGACATATGTAGGGAACAGAATATCATAGACTTGCAGTGTTGCTAATTGTTAAGTAAAATTAAAACTATTAAAAATAATTTTAGTACATTGAAATAAAGCTGAAATAAAATGTAAATATTAGATTAAAAAAACTTAAACAAAAATATGTGATGTTGCCTTGTCAACTAACTGAAGTAAAATAATTTGAAGTACTAAAATTAATCAAACTAAACTGAAATAAAAAATAAATTAAAGCTAAATAGAAACATTAAATAAATAAAAATAAAAAAGCACAAATTACTACAACGTGAAAATATAAAAAAGCTAATTGAAAATACTAATAAATTCTATGGTAGTATAAGAATAATAATAAAATAACATTGATGTGAAAGTGGGCTCATTTGACATTGGCCAGTAAGAAACCACCTCTAGCAACCATACAGTAGTGTTGTCAGATGTATCGGTACCACCAGTACTATGACCAGTACTGACCGGTACTAAAAAAAAAAGTTGATGGTACCATTTCTGTATTACTGGTAGTACCAAGCACCAGGTATGTTCGGTACCCGCTGATAGACAGTGCTTTCAAGCACTTTTGTTCGTATTTGTTTGAGCACTCTCTAGAGCTTTTCACACTTGAAATAGTTAACCCTGGGTCATTCTAAACCCTGGGTAAACTGAATCCTGGGCTATCTTGCTTCACGCTTCACACTGCTCATAATTTACCTGGGGTTAAAAATGAATCCTGGGTATTCATAAGCTGACGTTTCACATTGTACATTCCTAAACCCTGGGTTAACGTCCTTATTTGCACATTTGCGGAGTCGGTGTCATTGATTGGATGAACGCAGCACGCGACCTGTTTACATAAAAGCTTTTTATGCATTGCTTCCTCGTATTGCCGACTGTACTATTGAGTTCATACTGAATGGATACTTCGGACTATAAAGGTAAAAATCGGGGCGGGCTTAACATAATGACGGCAGAGTTGCGGCGGTTCCGCGTGCTACTTGTAAACAAAGAAGCTGGCGAACAGCGGTCTTTCGAATTGGCTTTGGTCGCGACTCAGGAAGACTTGGAGTTAAGCTTTTCTTTGAGAAAAGAACAGAACGGCACTGAAGTCACATCTTCCTTTGTTCTGAGTTTTGCCGACCGGATTCGGCGAAAGTTTAATCTATCAACTAGCTCTGCTTTGCCTTCTTTGTTGCTCTTGTTGGTTTTAGCGTTATCCAATTGCGTGCAGAGGGAATTTGAAAGACAACCGTTTATCCCGCCCCTCGGATTGAGCCCTGCCAATGGTGGGTTCCTGGGCTTGTCAGGTTACCGATGATTGACAAAATGGGGCGATTTAAAAAAATTAAAAAAAACTTTATTCAACAGTTTTTGCTCTAATACCGAAATTGGTACTGAGAACTGCAAAATTTTACTTTGAAATGTTTTTAATGTACTGTGACCCCTATAGCAGTGCCAGGGTGAAATAACTGAAAATCTAAAAATCTAGCACTTGCAATAGAACAAATCAAGTTGTGACATGATCGTACATTTTCACAGTCACATTAAAAATGCATTTATTGACACTTAATCAAAGTAGCTTTTGGGATGTCTATTCACAGTGGCGCCGTTCCCAATACGCACATCACGCGCTGCGCGTAGGGCACCAACTGCTCAGGGGGGCACCACAAGAAAATGTCTCTCTACACCCCTACCCCCCGGCCAGCTCTACAAAATTTGCTAATGCCGCCACCGTGGGCATCATAAAGTGATCGCGGTTAGAGTATCAAAACAGCCAGCGGCGGGACTGTCTATTCACTATACAGTACTGTATTAATATAATTGTGTAATTTTGGCAGATCAAGTCAGATTTTAAATGGCTGCATCTTTGTTTAAAGCGCATAGAGAAGGAGAAAATGTTTAGTCTGCTCTTCCTTGATGACCTTTCCATACATTTCACCTCTTCATTGAGATGCGTCTAGGGAAAAGCAATCATCTTTAAATCATCTGTTGAAAACCTCCTCCACCTTGGTTTTTCTTTCCAGTCCACAAAGACATGGTAATAGCGTAATTTGGTGCGGTGCCCACCTGACTTGGTTTCCAATCAGTGTGTAAATCACAATATTTATTTATTATTTTTTCCTGGAGAACATTGTACTTGGAGTTTATTAATCCTTCCTTGTTGCTTATCTTGGCAAGGTTCCTTGTCTTCTGAGAGGCATGTTGAAGTGACGGGCATGGCCGACTGCATGCCTTTCTTCGGGATAGGAGACCTGAGGGAGATTCTGAAGGCTATAAAGGTCCGGGATGCAAAAACCGTGGAGCAATGTAGACCTCTCAAAGTCTCAAACTACCTAGAGGTGAGAGATGCTCCTTGGGACATACTTTTTAATGAACCATTTACCATCACAGTATCGAAATATGAGCACATATGGAGTGTTTACTAATATTAGACTACACTGTTTTCGAAATTTTTGCAGGTTATTGGAATACATTTTTTGTGAAAAAAAGTTTGCACTGAACTGACTATATAAAGGAAGTGTTATTTATTTTCATTCGTAATTTAAAGGGAAAATTAAATTCATGAGACTTTGTGTCTTCCTACATCAGTACAAAAAAATATTTTTAAATGTTATAATAGTGATTGCTGGTCACCATTCTAAATTATAGTGGTAATTTAAAGTCAGCATGAAACGGAAGTTGCGATGGTTCTTTTTTTCCCTATTGTGACGAATATCCGAATGAAACGGCTTCTGAATTGAAAATAAAGTAAGGCGGGGCATGATTTCGACCATGGGGAATTGATTGGATCGTTGGAAGTTGGGTGTTGCTAACAAAATGGAGGCAGAAACAAGACAGACCGCGATAGCCCCGGAAGAGAAGTCGTTTTGAGGGGGAGTTAACATTTTTGATTAAAGATTATGACGGCACATGAATAAAAAAAATAAAAAAAAGTGCACAGATAAATCAGGGTCTGCCATACCTTGGCTTTTTGGTGAATAATTTTTTTTAGCTGACTTTTATGCATTATAAACTCTTTCTCACACTTTTTCTTTCAGAGTGAGGCAGTGAGACTAGCTAGACAGTTACCTCTAAACCTCTCCAGAGCTGATGTTACAAACACGCTTTGCCGAATGAAACAGGAACTTGATGAGGAAAGTCGGGTCTGCATTCACGGACGACCATTTTTTCACGACCTGGTTACCATTCCTGAAACCGAGCAGGAAGCTCTGCAAATCATGTCTAGTTCTTGCTAAGGATTTCAAGGACTTCAGTATTAGTCAAAATTGTTACACTCTAACATTTACTGTACCATATAGAAGTATGAAAGTTGTCATTTGGAATAATAAATGTTTTTCTCGATCGTTTTCATTCATGATTTGAGGCCTGATTTCTCATCAAACTGAGTTCTGAGTGTTTAAACAAGATGCATGTGTTAAAGCTGCACTATGTAACTTTTCCGTCCACTAGAGGTTGTCTATTCAAAACAAAGGCGTAGTTTGATGATGCCAAGTTTGAGCGCAGAATCTTGGGACGTGTGGTCTTTACCTCACAGCCGGTGGAAAAGAATCGGGATAGGACTCGGGCAGAAATCATGTTCATAGATGCAATTATTAACATTACTGTATGAAGCAGAGTGTTGTGGGAGCTGAGCAAGGCCACAGGAGCGAATGTTATTAAGAAGACCGGGACACGCCTTGCGAGCAGCGGGACTTTTATTATGCCACAGTCGCCGGCGGTAAAAATAATTACATAATAATATATCTTCATAAAATAGTAAACATTTTTGAATTTCAGAATTGTCAAAAAAAAAATTATTACTGGTTAAGAATGAAAAATTCTGTCATTATATTTACTCACCCTCAAGTTGTATAAATGTCTTTATGTTGAACACATATGAAGATTCATTCCTACTATGGAAGTCAATGGTGCCCCAAAGCAGCCTGGGTGCAAACTTTGTACTTGAGTAAATGATGACAGAATTTTTATTTTTGGGTGAACTGTACCTTTAAAGTGCACCAAATAGGCTACTAAAGAGTTCTTTAGAAATAAATAAAATAATCAAATGTAAAATAATATAAAATGTGTTCTGTTGCAAGTTCACATGCTTGATCTCATGTTTTCTTATGGTTTATTGTTGAGCTGCCAAGTTGTCATTGTAGAAATAATCAGTTCATGACTTTATTTGTGTCCTTGATGAATTTTTTTGAAGGTGGCAACCCTAGCTATGAGACTTGTTGTACACTGCAGTAAGAGTAAAGCGTTTCTGCAAAATAAAACCAGAAACCGAGGGTAACACGGATATGACGCAATTGACAGGCAACTCCCTAATTTTCCCTCAAACTCCCTCATTTTCTCACGATTTACAAATAGTAGTAAACATTTAAGATATTGTAAGTACTCAACTGAACAAAATATATAATACTGCCCTAGTGGTTTTTGGATATTTTGCTGATTTTTTATTTATTTATAATGTTTTACATAGTGCACCTTTAACTATGAGGATTCAGCTCAGAAAGTTGTGCAAGATCTATGCACACAAATCACCTTCGATTCCAGTGTTGGAGGTAATGCATTACAAGTAATGTAAGTTATGTAATCAGATTACTTTTTTCCAAGTAACTAGTAAAGTAACTCATTACTAGTTACATTAGCTACATTGTTTTCCCATTTATAGACTGACACCTCTCCAGTCGTCCCCATGTTGACAGAAATCGAGAGTAAGGTGCAGAGGTGTTGTGTGCGCTGTGTAAACGTGATGGTTATTGCAGTTCTAGACTAAATGGCTGCAGACATTTACTCATCTCACTTGCACAAAAGCATATTCAGTATTCTTTAAAATGAATAAAAACACAATTACACAAACCTGCAATAATTCAATGTTAAATTACACCACAAATATACTTTATGTATTTAATCTCACTTTATCACCAATGTCTGTGCTGCTAACCTTCAGTCATTTTTGCTTAGTATAATAGAATTAGATCATTGAAGTTAAACATTACATTTGTTGTTTTGTTTTTATTCCTAAAGAGTTGATCTTTCTTCTTCTGCGATCCAGAATGGCAGCACAGCTGAAAGGTTTGTTTGAGCTGCACCCTCTACTGTACAGGCATGACTTTGCATTTCCTTCAGCCCGAGGCTTATTCGTTTCACTTTTGGTGTGAAAGGGCCTTTATAATTACCACACATTTCTGAGGTAAGATTTATTGGTAAACTGTTTTGTTTTTGTTACTAAAAAACAAACAGACCCAGGCCAGGTGAGGAAAAAGTAATACAACATTACACAATTAATAATGCAGTTACATTTTTCGGGAGCAACACGATATTGTAATGCATTACTTTTAAAAGTAGTTTTCCCCAGCATTGGTAGATTCTAATACAATATCTCACTATTATTTTTAATAACACTATATGCAAATAAAATATGCCACAGTAATTATAATGCATTATATAGCTGCTTCAGTCCAGATTTGACAGGTCATGAATGATGTTACTTTTTATGAACGATTTTATGAGGGCAAAGCTATGAATTTTTGAATTTGAGCTATACATTTTTTTTGTGGTGTCAATATATTTTGATTCTCTGACTTAATTTATTGTGGGGAAATTGTTTTGGCATCACTGGTAATAAAGGAAAGGTCAAGCACCCAACTTTAAAAGTTTGCCTTGTTGACTTCTGATTAGAAAAGAAAACAAGCCAGAACTACTGACCCCACAGCAGATGCCAGTGAACCACAAAATTGAATGCAGTGTGGTTGTAAATTCACTCTTCCCCAAAAATCAGCACCTTAAATGTTGATCATAAAACCCGGCACTAGGGGCCCATAAAGCTAAAAGAGATGGGCTCTGGGGTTTGCCGAAAATTGTGCAGTCGCAGTCAGGGACCTCCAATTACCAGCTGAAAATAAGGCTCAGATGCTGTGAAGTTTTAACAGTTGCTCCCCTGTAGACATATGGTTTGTGGTTTTCCAGTGTTTGATCAGTTCCACGAACTGCATTTTAACCGCTGGGGACCCAGCAATTCACTTTTGTCCTCTATAGAAGACATGAGTCCACAATTTTAAGTCGTAAAGAGGAGTTCTTCTGAGATATTAAAACATTTAGAGGTTTGCATATGACAACATCCTCTCATTGGTTTTAAATGACACCATAGTTCTAAAAGATTGTATTTAAAACGTTTTATTTACGTTACCGCTCAACCGTTTAGGGTCAGTAAGATTTTTGTTTTTAAGAAATTACGATTTACATGTTAAATTTATCAAAAGTGACAGTAAAGACTTATATAATGTTACAGAAGATTTCTATTTCAAATAAATGCTGTTCTTTTGAACTTTCTATTAATTTGCGTTTCCACCGTAGGAACTTACCCCAGGAACTAGGAACTTTGGGGTGGTACTTGGTTACCCCTTTTCCACCAAAGCAGTGCTAGAGCTAGTTCGGAGCCAGAGCCTAGTTTCAAATCGGTTCTTTGTGTTTCCACACCCAAAGCCCCAGCTCCGAGCCAGGAAAAGTGGTTCTTAAGTAGCATCAAAACATTGCTGGGCTAGAACAGGGCTAGAAGTAAGAACCGATTACGTCAGGCGCTGGGGGCGGGGTCAACAAGACGAACACAGACTTGAGATCCGCCATTGTTGAAATAGCAGCTAATGGAGCTAACAGCTGCTGCTCGTTTGTAATCTCCGTCTATACAAATTACGGCGAACTACACGAATGCGTTGGATTCGCTGTGTTTTCGTTGTGTTTTGATGCCGATGTAGGATCGTAAAGCCATGTGAATCAATAGTAACGCAACATTTGCAGTGTTGATGGAAGGCTTGTTGGCAGCGGTGCTGTGCAGAGACCGATCGCCGTATGACAACGAGTCCAGCGAGAGCACACGACTCCTTATGCTTTTGATTCACTCATGCGTTTTTTAAAAATATTATACGTGGATCTGTCTGCGCAGCGCCGATGCATCTCAAACAAGCCTGGTGTGTGTGTGTTTCCCGCTAGCGTTGCTGAGAAAGATGAGACGTATACAGTGACGTAAGACCTGGCTCTGTTGTGGCTCTCTAGCCTGTGGAAAAGCAAACGGTTCTTAGAAGGCTCCTCAGTTGAACCAACTATGAACTGGGACTAGCTCTGGCTCCAATCTAGCTCTAGCACGGCCTTGTTTAAAAGGGGTAGGTGTGTTTCGCCCGCAGTAACCAGGGTCTAAATGAAGTTCCGGGTAAAAATCTCCCCCTCCGAAAGTCCCTGCTTGCGAGGTAGTACTTTCTTTAAAGTTCAGGAACTTGCGGGGGTGGGTGCTTAACATGCTGATTGGTTGAGCTCGTGCAGCATTTTATTTCAACCGGCATTTTTAAAAGTCTTGCGTGAGGATCGTTCTGCGTTCAGTAAATATCAGTCTTGCTCTTTCTGTCTGATGGCGCGTGTTTGACTAATTTGCCTAATCTACTCGGTACTTTAGACCGCAGTGGAAACGCAGACAGTAGCAGGTCTGTTGGGAAAAAAGCTTCTGGTACAAATAGTTTCGGGTAATTCCGGTGGAAACAGGGCTAAAGAATCCTGAATTTTTTTTAATCACGGTTTACACAAAAGCAGCACAACTGTTTTCAACATTGATAATAAGAAGTGTTTCTTGAGCAGCAAATCAGCATATTAGAATGATTTCTGAAGGATCATGTGACACTGAAGACTGGAGTAATGAGATACAGCATAATAGTCTTCTTTAAAAACATTTGAAAGAATCTTTAAATAAAACCCCAAACTTTTGAACGGTAATATATTTGATGTTCCAATTGTTTCTTGTGAAAAAAACTGGAGCTTTCAAGCTTCAAAAAGGATGAAAAGGCACCATGAAATATAAAATATTTCTACAGTAGGCTAGCTCTAAATGGACAAACTTCTCTACAGAGCGCTAGTCACTCTCTGCTCTCTCAGACGACAACATTTTTGTCCTGCGTCGGCCCCTGTAGCTTCTCTATGTGCTTCGAAAGGGAGGGGTGAGTGATAGGTGATTGCAATTCACAACCTCACCACTAGAATGTCGCTAAAATTCACACACTGCACCTTTAAAGGATTGGCAACCAAAATGTTGAAGGTCCAAATCAATGCCGTTTCGAAGGGCTTCAGAGGCTCTGCATGATGCCAGACGAGGAATAGGGTCTTATCTAGCGAAACCATCTTCATTTAAAAAATAAAATAAAAAAATCGATATACTTTTTAACCTAAATTGCTCAACTTCCGCTACTCTGCGGCTTGCCAGTGATTGCGCAATCACATCGAAAACGTCACACTAGACGTAGGCAGAAGTACCGCCCCTGTGTTTACAAAGCGCACATGCGAAGACTAATACAAACGGCCTTTAGCAAAAAAAAAGGTAAAACAACGATGTCGGACGATTTTGAGGTTGAAGATGGAGTGTTTTTTGGTAAAGGACGTTTGTATTAGTCATCGCACGTTCGTTTGGGGCAGTACTTCCGCCTGCATCTATAGTGTGACGTTTTCGACGTGATTGCGCAATCACTGGCGAGCAGCAGAGCAAGATGAGCAATTTAGGTTAAAAAGTATATTCATTTTTTTTTTTAATGGCCGATTGTTTCGCTAGATAAGACCCTCTTCCTCGTCTGGGATCGCACAGAGCCTCTGAAGCCCATCGAAACTGCATTGATTGATTGTCATGGAAGTCAATGGTGTGGAGAAAAATCCTGCAATGTTTTCCTCAAAAAACGTATTTTCTTTTCGACTGAAGAAAGACATGAACATCTTGGATGAGATGGGGGTGAGTAAAATATCAGGAAATTTTCATTTTGAAATGAACTAATCCTTTAAGACTCTAAGTACTATATTCCATAATACTCATATTGTCTTTTTGTGAGGAACAGACCAAAAGATTAAAGTCATTATTCTCTGAAAATTTTGACATGTAAAGGATAAAATGTCTGATTCATTCATCAATCTTTTTTTTAATGAATTGCTTAATCCTTTTGATTCAGTCCGAGGATCCGCTCTCTAATCAGACTGATCTGGTTGTCGAGCTCTACTCACTGACACAGTGATGATGTTGCAGTGGTAAAGAGCTCACCAAGCCATTATATATTAATTCAGAATGTCCAACCTGTTGCTTGTAGTCCCCCTTGGTGTCCACAGTCACAGTATTGGTTTCAAAGTGATTCTCGTACAGCATTAATTATGGCAGCAAGTGGTTGGTTATAGGAGAGAGTAAATGTTAGACGTAATTAACGGAACTATTGAGTTCAGCCTCTAATGCAGAGCTAAATTACTCTGACACATGTCCCAATAATTTTGCCAATCGGCTGCTGTAAAGCAATTACCTTTCACTCCTTAACTCAGGGACTCAAGAAACATGTGCGCTGTGTTAAATATCACTGCTGTGAAAACATGTTAGTCTTTATTGTCACTTAAGCTCCTAAAAGTCTTTTGAAACAGGTCTCTGGTGTCTCAAGGTTAAGCTCGGCCCAGAACATCTGGGATTTATGCCCGGTTTCACAGACGAGGTTTAAGTCAAGTCCCAGAATAAAATGCATGTTTGAGCTGTCGTAACTGAAAGCAACTTCAAGATTCACATCAATAATGTTTTTTTTTTTTCTAAGGCAGGTTTATAAAAGCTACTTAAATGTCCTAATTTTACTAAGGCCTAGTCTTAATCTAAGCCATTTTTTATTTAAACCCAGAAATAGAAACAGATTTAGAATTTTATACATATACATTATATACAGTGGGGAGAACAAGTATTTGATACACTGCCGATTTTGCAGGTTTTCTTACTTACAAAGCATGTAGAGAGAGGTCTGTAATTTTTATCATAGGTACACTTCAACTGTGAGAGATGGAATCTAAAACATCCAGACAATCCAGAAAATCTCATTGTATGATTTTTAAATAATTAATTTGCATTTTATTGCATTACATAAGTATTTGATCACCTACCAACCAGGAATTCCAGCTCTCACAGACCTGTTAGTTTTTCTTTAAGAAGCCCTCCGGTTCTCCACTCATTACATGTATTAACTGCACCTGTTTGAACTTGTTACCTGTATAAAAGACATCTGTCCACACACGCAATCAAACAGACTCCAACCTCTCCACAATGGCCAAGACCAGAGGGCTGTGTATGGACATAAGGGATAAAATTGTAGACCTGCACAAGGCTGGGATGGGCTACAGGACAATAGGCAAGCAGCGTGGTGAGAAGACCATAACTGTTGGCGCAATTATTAGAAAATGGAAGAAGTCAATCTCCCTCTGTCTGGGGCACCATGCAAGATCTCAGGGGCATCAATGATCATTAGGAAGGTGAGGGATCAGCTCAGAACTACACGGCAAGACCTGGTCAATGACCTGAAGAGAGCTGGGACCACAGTCTCAAAGAAAACCATTAGTAACACACTACACTGTAAAAAAAATCCCCGTAAAATGTATGGTAAAAAAACGGCAGCTGTGGTTGCCAGAACTTTACCGTAAAAAATATGGCAGTAACGTTTTAGGGACAGCATCATATAATTTAAAGTTTAAAAAAAATATGTTACAGTTCAAACCCGTATAATTTAAAGGTTTATATTGTAATGATTATGTTTACACTGTAAACAATTTAAATTTAAATGTAAAAAAACATATTTCATGAACTGAAATAATGTTAAATTACCAACCTATTGAAATACTAATATCTATTATGTACCTTTGATATATATGGACAACCACCAATCACAGTGGTGATGAGAATCACGTGATGAATCAAAGCTCATCACAAGCAGCTTTTAAGAGTACAATACTATTATATAGAAGGTGCTCAGTGTCATTCACACAAACACTAAACACCATCATGATAAAACACATGAAATTTAAAAAATGCAATAAACATTAATTTAACAACATCAGATGTAACATAAAACCCTAATGTACATAACTGATAAGAAAAAACAAAGAAGAAACATAGTTATTGCAATGAAAATACATCAAATGCGAAGTGTCACGCAGGGAATTCTGGGAATGTCAATTTAAGGGTTTTCACTGAAAATTACACAATGACGTGTTCTTTTTCACTTCCAAAAACTGTATTTTACTGTGAAATTAAATTAAATGTAAGGTTAGATCTATTACAGTTATTCACGTATATAGTACGGAAACTTTCTGTTAACCAATTAACTGTTTTTCACCGTAGCATTTTTTCAGTAAAATACTGTTAAAATCACAAAAATTTTTTACAGTGTACGCCGTCATGGATCAAAATCCTGCAGCGCACGCAAGGTCCCCCTGCTCAAGCCAGAACATGTCCAGGCCCGTCTGAAGTTTGCCAATGACCATCTGGATGATCCAGAGGAGGAAAGGAAGAAGGTCATGTGGTCTGATGAGACAAAAATAGAGCTTTTTGGTCTGAACTCCACTCGCCGTGTTTGGAGGAAGAAGAAGGATGAGTACAACCCCGAGAACACCATCCCAACCGTGAAGCATGGAGGTGGAAACATCATTCTTTGGGGATGCTTTTCTGCAAAGGGGACAGGACGACTGCACCATATTGAGGGGAGGATGGATGGGGCCATGTATCGCGAGATCTTGGCCTACAACCTCCTTCCCTCAGTAAGAGCATTGAAGATGGGTCGTTGCTGGGTCTTCCAGCATGACAACGACCCAAAACACACAGCCTGGGAAATTAAGGAGTGGCTCCATAAGAAGCATCTCAAGGTCCTGGAGTGGCCTAGCCAGTCTCCAGACCTGAACCCAATAGAAAATCTTTGGAGGGAACTGAAAGTCCGTATTGCCCAGTGACAGCCCTGAAACCTGAAGGATCTGGAGAAGATCTGTATGGAGGAGTGGGCCAAAATCCCTGCTGCAGTGTGTGCAAACCTGGTCAAGAACTACAGGAAACCTATGATCTCTGTAATTGCAAACAAAGGTTTCTGTGCCAAATATTAAGTTCTGCTTTTCTGATGTATCAAATACTTATGTCATGCACTAAAATGCTAATTAATTACTTAAAAATCATACAATGTGATTTTCTGGATTCTGTAATTTTTGTTTTAGATTCCATCACTCACAGTTGAAGTGTACCTATGATAAATATAACAAATTTCTACATGCTTTGTAAGTTGGCAGTGTATACTTGTTCTCCCCACTGTGTGTATATATATATATATATATATATATATATATATATATATATATATATATATATATATATATATATATATATATATATATATATATCAGTATATATATATATATTTATATATCAGTATATCAGTAGCGGGCCATGCATTTCACACCTAGGTCTTCAGTGGTATCCTACCTGAATTAATTCACCTCTTAATAAAATCATCATGACGCCACGGCTATAGAAATCATCAATATTATACAGAAACGCAGTAGGCAACAGGCCGTTGCGTCTTTCATGGAGTGAGAATGAATGATTAAATGATTAAATAATTTAAGAGTTATTAACGTTCTCTGACCACCGAAAGCAAATTTTGCGTTTTTTGTGCATATTTTACACGAAAGAAAACGTAACAGCATAAATGGTTCTTGAAAAATCTTACCAACAGTATGACGAATTTATTTCAGGTGAGGTTCAAAGATAATACAAAGTTTTTTACATTTAAACCCCACAAAACTATATTTTAATAGTATGAAAATGTTGTAAATAATATATTAATAACAAAAATAATAATAATAAAAAATCGATCATAAATTTACAAGAAAAAATAAATCACATTCATCACAGAAAAAACGGGGCACGGATTAGCCAGCCCAGGGTTGACTGTAGGATATAGAAAATGTAAATAAAATGTATTATAGATTACTCACCAAAATAGGCTATGATTATTACACAACACATGCCAATGTGTGCAGTAAATTTACTGCTATTACCCATCCTCTCAAATAAATCAAGATCCGCAGGACTTCAAAATCAGCTGGTATAGCGTACATTACAGACCGTTCGAATAACGTTCCGTAACTGTGCGTTAAGCTGGAGAAGGCAGTATGCAGGAATTTTGAAAATGACTTTGTAAGTATGTCAATTAATACATTAATTTCATCTCCTCTGTCAGCCATTTGGGTTTGAAAAAATGCTATTAAAACTAGATGTGGTTTGCTGGTTATTCTGACTAGGCTACTAGTACACTCTCTGATCATCCAATCAAAGGATGTGAAAATGCCGACGTTATTGTACGCCAGCTAGATGGCCCCGCTGTCGCCAACTCGTAATCTGATTGGCTGATTAAATCGGAGTGATTATCTGATTGGTTAAAGCGAACAGTTTAATTGGCATTCATTTAAGCTAGCGGCGCCCGCGATATTGATTCTGAAGGCCTCAAGGCAGATTTCTTTGAACTGGCAACACATGGTGACTGAAATATGATTGGATAAAAGCTCTAACATAAACAAACACTACTGGAAGCAGCGCAACCAAGAGAAAAGCGATGAAGTTCATAAAATGGACTATTAGGAATAATTTAACACACATTCATGGAACAAATATATTAAAATTTAAGTCTGTGATTCTGATTGTGATTAGGCCAACCGAGAAGGCCTTGCTGGCCCTGACGGCCCACTATATATATACATACAGTGAGGAAAATAAGTATTTGAACACCCTGCTATTTTGCAAGTTCTCCGACTTGGAAATCATGGAAGGGTCTGAAATTGTCATCGTAGGTGCATGTCCACTGTGAGAGACATAATATAAAAAAAAAAAAAATCCAGAAATCACAATATATGATTTTTTAACTATTTATTTGTATGATACAGCTGCAAATAAATATTTGAACACCTGTCTATCAGCTATAATTCTGACCCTCGAAGACCAGTTAGTCCGCCTTTAAAATGTCCACCTCCACTCCATTTATTATCCTAAATTAGATGCACCTGTTTGAGGTCGTTAGCTGCATAAAGACAACTGTCCACCCCATATAATCAGTAAGAATCCAACTACTAACATGACCAAGACCAAAGAGCTGTCCAAAGACACTAGAGACAAAATTGTACACCTCCACAAGACTGGAAAGGGCTACTGGGAAATTGCCAAGCAGCTTGGTGAAAAAAGGTCCACTGTTGGAGCAATCATTAGAAAATGGAAGAAGCTAAACATGACTGTCAATCTCCCTCGGACTGGGGCTCCATGCAAGATCTCACCTCGTGGGGTCTCAATGATCCTAAGAAAGGTGAGAAATCAGCCCAGAACTACATGGGAGGAGCTGGTCAATGAGAGCTGGGACCACCGTTTCCAAGGTTACTGTTGGTAATACACTTAGACGTCCGGGTTTGAAATCATGCATGGCATGGAAGGTTCCCCTGCTTAAACCAGCACATGTCAAGGCCCGTCTTAAGTTTGCCAATGACCATTTGGATGATCCAGAGGAGTCATGGGACAAAGTCATGTGGTCAGATGAGACCAAAATAGAACGTTTTGGTCATAATTCCACTAAACGTGTTTGGAGGAAGAAGAATGATGAGTACCATCCCAAGAACACCATCCCTACTGTGAAGCATGACCGGGGCCATGTATTGCGAGATTTTGGGGAACAAAATCCTTACCTCAGTTAGAGCATTGAAGATGGGTCGAGGCTGGGTCTTCCAACATGACAATGACCCAAAGCACACAGCCAGGATAACCAAGGAGTGGCTCTGTAAGAAGCATATCAAGGTTCTGGCGTGGCCTAGCCAGTCTCCAGACCTAAACCCAATAGAGAATCTTTGGAGAGAGCTCAAACTCTGTGTTTCTCAGCGACAGGCCAGAAACCTGACTGATCTAGAGAAGATCTGTGTGGAGGAGTGGGCCAAAATCCCTCCTGCAGTGTGTGCAAACCTGGTGAAAAACTACAGGAAACGTTTGACCTCTGTAATTGCAAACAAAGGCTACTGTACCAAATATTAACATTGATTTTCTCAGGTGTTCAAATACTTATTTGCAGCTGTATCCTAGTGTTTTTAGCTAAAGCTAATTCACAACACTTGTCCCTAGTGGGGCTTTAAAAAAAAAAAATACAGACTAACATGATTAAAAATGAGATAAAGATAAAACTAGATGAAATACAATACAAAAGGCACAAAAGAAGAAAAAAAAACCTACACATGTGAGCAGTATTGTTCTTGAATTAACCACAATTTGGTATTTTTTTACAAACGGGTAATGATGGGATACATTTCAAGTGGTCTGGTAGAGAATTCCATAATTTTGCCCCTTTTACTGAAAAGGCAGTTTGGGCAAATTATGTTCTACAGAAAGGAATGCTACAATTGTCTTAAAATCTTATATTTGCTTAGAATTTTGCAATGATGATACCTTATTCTCTTCTTGTCCAGGATTTTCATGGCTTGGTTATAAAGACACTCTAACTTAATTGATGACTGGTGAGCTTGGGACCATGTGGTTAAGCCATACGATATGTGTGAGAAAATAGAATAGAATTCATAAAAATAAATGCACAGTCAAGAATCAAACCGTTTCTTATCATCCTAAAACAGCCCAGGTTGGCCTTAATGGAATTACTGATTTTATTGATATGACTTTTAAAATTCAACTGATAATCTATGATTATTACCAGATACTTTACTTCTGGTACTTGTTCAATAAGCTCCCTATTAATTTGTACATTCAGTACTTGTGTTAGAGGTAGTGTTTTAGTGGAAAAGCAGACAGAGTTTGATTTTTTGGTGTTTAAGATTAAACAAGATGAGGTCAGCCAAGATTATATTTTCTCTAAATTGACATTTAGTTGATCAGCCACAGAAGTACAGGTATTACCAGGTGCAAATATATATATATATATATATATATATATATATATATATATATATATTTCCTGCAAAGTATTTTTTTTTACAAAATTCAAGTCATTACAGACCTCTTTTGAACACATCAATACTTATTGACATTATTATTTGTGGTCTACATTGTCCCAGCAAATTTCCCTCAGTCATGCACTACGCCATGTTTCCGTTTGCTAAATTAAAACAGGTGGGTGTGGTGCTGGGTTCCTTTCTCTGGCCTTTCTCAATCCTCATCACTGAACTAAAAATAGCTAGGAGTAGACGCACGTAGCACGTGTCGTTTCATTTTAGATGTGAAAAATGTGCACCGTTACTGTACGTAAAGCCAGAGAGGAGCACAAGTAGAGGAGCTTAGGGCAATGAATACCATCGAAATAACCCATGTGATCTGTTTTTAACACCACAGTTCATCATGCAACATGCAAACCTGTTGCATTTGCAGTATTCTGAAAGAAACTGATTTTTGGCCTAAAACAGATGAAAGCTGGTAAAATGAATCCAGCATGACCTTTTAAGTGAAGGGTCAAATGTTCTTGAGAAGATCATCCCGACTAATCAGGCTGATATTCATATCCAAAGCATATACGGTATAGCCCGATCCGTTCTGCTGTCCTGACTGTTTCGAGAGAGCAGGCACACATACGCCCAACTTTTTTAATGGAAGTCTCAAACAAGGGTCAGTGAGAAATGAGGCTCCTGAGTGCTGCCTCACCTCTCCCCTGCTTTTAGAATTTGCACCCTGCAGCTATACGAGAGCGAGTGCTGAAGTCGCAGCACAGGGCCGTGAAAACTAAACCGTGTGCTGTGGTTTGACCTTTCCCTATGTTAAATACAATATTATCATAAGACGTGCTATCGAGTTGCAGTGCCGTTGCATGATCAGATTCACTGCCACGTGGGCTCTGCGCTCAGGTTCAGCACATGTAAGCTCATTAGTGCTAGTATAGCATGCCAGCTGGTATACACAAAACAATTTTAATTCATTTAGTCTAGTCGTTTTATAGGTGTACGTACGTGCAGGGCAATTATGCCTTTTGTCAAATATTGGGGAAAGAATAACATTTCTCAATCGCTTTGACTCAATTTTAAAATTAGATTTTTTGACAGGTGAAATGAATAACACTGATTATCTCTTCATCATGGCACCTGTTAGTGGGTGGGATATATTAGGCAGCAATTGAACATTTTGTCCTCAAAGTTGATGTGTTAGAAGCAGGAAAAATGGGCAAGTTTAATGATTTGAGCGAGTTTGACAAGAGCCAAATTGTGATGGCTAGCATCTCCAAAATTGCAGCTCTTGTGGGGTGTCTGCAGTGGTCAGTCGTGGCTACGTTCACAGTCAATTTTTGGGATTGACAACCGCATTTACAGCTATGAGTCTCGAAATGTCCCGTTCACACAGCAACTTAGCGTCTTGAATACTGGCTGCGTCCAAAACTGCTGCCTTCGGAGGACACATTTCAAGGTAGGAAGGCATTAAGGCATGTCCGAATCCACTGCTAGCTTCACTTCCTGCCTCCTGCGACCTTCATCTGATTGATTTTTTGAAGGCAGCATCTGTATCATTCGCTGCCTTTGATATCCCACAATTTTTCCAATCATTCTATTCGGTGACAGTTGAGTTAGAAAAAGAAAGATGGCGTCTGAAAGTTGCGGTTGCTCTTTGTGTGTAAATGTACGGTTTTGACCAACGGTTTCCATTTCTGATGACATTTCTAGCTAAAAAATGACTACTGTAATTAAATATTTGTTTAGTTTTCACAGAAGCTAGCTTTATTTTGCTTTAGATAATTAAACGGTTCCACTGCCTCAGAAGTCCGTTTCGTGAGGTAGGCCTTTGTGCACTTTCACTGCCTTTCAAGTTATTGCCTGACAAGGCAGCGAGGCAACAAGTCAGCTGTCTAGGATGCAGCCACTGTATGAACCATAGGTATGAACAGGAGTCAAGCGGCCTGTATTGTTACTAATAACCATAGCGACAGTGACCAAAGTAATATCAAAGATGGCAACTCTCAAGTCCATAAAACTCAAAAGTCTTATCACTTTTGACACAACAAGAGTCCATTTGAGCCGCGAGTTTATCTATCAAATATTCATTAACCAACAGCTTCATAAGCTAGCCGGACGCTAACCGTTGCACTCGCGTCACACGTCCTTTGCAGCCTCTCGCGCATGATACGGCATTTCAGTCGCACATAGAACACAACACTGTCACTGACTGGAGCCGCTCCGGTGGAAAACAGTGAGTGGATCTAGAACTTCAGATGACACACAGCTCTTATCTCCGTCCCTGTAAGTTACCGAAACAACACACGAAACCCCTTAGCAGAACGACTCTCTCGCACTATTACGTGATAGTCAACTAGCTGCCCACAGTGCCCAGTGCGGTTCCGTTCACACAACGTGGGTTTTCCGCGAATGCGGTTGTGACACGGGTGTGAGTTTGGTTATAGAATGCTGTTGTCACTCCCGTAAATAACCGTACGGTGTGTGAACGTAACCGTATTAAGGGCTCAAATACAGGACTCACTGACAACCATATTCTGCTGCTGTACTGTGAGCATTGATTTAGGCGAATCGCGTGTGTTTTGGCACACGTCAAAATTGATGAGCTGATTCTCAGTGAAGTTGTGAAACTTTACATCGTATAAACATTCTTTCATAGTGTGAGCCCTAAAATGAACTTATCAAAATCTGTTCCATAAATATCTTACATGGAATGTTTGTAATGTCCACTTAGTTGGCAAATGGCCGGCCATTGTAAAGAAATCGGAATCACAATCTTACCAATCAACCAATCAAGTGCACATGGAAAGCAATAGGACGATGTGTAAGAATGTGTGGTGGTGTTAGGGGAAGACATAATACAGGGAGTGCAGAATTATTAGGCAAGTTGTATTTTTGAGGATTAATTTTACAACATTAATAATTAAACAACAACCATGTTGTCAATGAACACAAACTCATTAATATCAAAGCTGAATATTTTTGGAAGTAGTTTTTAGTTTTAGCTATTTTAGGGGGATATCTGTGTGTGCAGGTGACTATTACTGTGCATAATTATTAGGCAACTTAACAAAAAAAAAAATGTATACCCATTTCAATTATTTATTTTTACCAGTGAAACCAATATAACATCTCAACATTCACAAATATACATTTCTGACATTCAAAAACCAAACAAAAACAAATCAGTGACCAATATAGCCACCTTTCTTTGCAAGGACACTCAAAAGCCTGCCATCCATGGATTCTGTCAGTGTTTTGATCTGTTCACCATCAACATTGCGTGCAGCAGCAACCACAGCCTCCCAGACTCTGAACACTGTTCAGAGAGGTGTAATGTTTCCCCTCCTTGTAAATCGCACATTTGATGATGGACCACAGGTTCTCAATGGGGTTCAGATCAGGTGAACAAGGAGGCCATATCATTAGATTTTCTTCTTTTATACCCTTTCTTGCCAGCCACGCTGTGGAGTACTTGGACGCGTGTGATGGAGCATTGTCCTGCATGAAAATCATGTTTTTCTTGAAGGATGCAGACTTCTTCCTGTACCACTGCTTGAAGAAGGTGTCTTCCAGAAACTGGCAGTAGGACTGGGAGTTGAGCTTGACTCCATCCTCAACCCGAAAAGGCCCCACAAGCTCATCTTTGATGATACCAGCCCAAACCAGTACTCCACCTCCACCTTGCTGGCGTCTGAGTCAGACTGGAGCTCTCTGCCCTTTACCAATCCAGCCACGGGCCCATCCATCTGGCCCATCAAGACTCACTCTCATTTCATCAGTCCATAAAACCTTAGAAAAATCAGTCTTGAGATATTTCTTGGCCCAGTCTTGACGTTTCAGCTTGTGTGTCTTGTTCAGTGGTGGTCGATTTTCTGCCTTTCTTACCTTGGCCATGTCTCTGAGTATTGCACACCTTGTGCTTTTGGGCACTCCAGTGATGTTGCAGCTCTGAAATATGGCCAAACTGGTGGCAAGTGGCATCTTGGCAGCTGCACGCTTGACTTTTCTCAGTTCACGGGCAGTTATTTTGCGCCTTGGTTTTTCCACACGCTTCTTGCGACCCTGTTGACTATTTTGAATGAAACGCTTGATTGTTCGATGATCACGCTTCAGAAGCTTGGCTATTTTAAGACTGCTGCATTCCTCTGCAATATATCTCACTATTTTTGACTTTTCTGAGCCTGTCAAGTCCTTCTTTTGACCCATTTTGCCAAAGGAAAGGAAGTTGCCTAATAATTATGCACACCTGATATAGGGTGTTGATGTCATTAGACCACACCCCTTCTCATTACAGAGATGCACATCACCTAATATGCTTAATTGGTAGTAGGCTTTCCAGCCTATACAGCTTGGAGTAAGACAACATGCATAACGAGGATGATGTGGTCAAAATACTCATTTGCCTAATAATTCTGCACTCCCTGTAGAGTGAGTAAAAATTATGTTTACCTACTGTTAAAATCTGCTCAGTGTGATATACACACAGACAAAACGGACATTCTTGTATAACGTGTCGTATAGTATATAAAGAATAGAAAACATGAAATTTGTATATTTCCATGGTGAAAAACTACATCTAAACATTTTGACCAGTGTGGCTCAGACAATGACCAAAACAACAACATTTTGGTGGCATTGGCCAATTTAGTGACACAATCACTTGGTTTTGAAGTACGAGTTAAATATTTTGGGTGAGTTAATACATTTTGCACACATGCAATAAAGTTCTGACAGTTGTGACAGTTTAGAGAATGTTAAGACCAGTTTGAAAAATGTGCCAAAGCAATTGAGAAAAACTGTATTAGATTTTAAGGCTCTTGGGAGCAGTGAAATCTGCACCAGCCCAGCTTTATCATTAAGCCATTAACTTAAGATGAAAAAGCAAGCCAACTAAATTTTGAGAGTGGAAAAAAGACTAACGTTTCTGGTAAAGCAAAACATGTTGGGAACTGTAGCGCCCTAATACAATGTCAAATTGGCTAGAAAAATTCAAGTGAGTATTAGCTATAAACCAGTTTATATTTAATGATTATGCATATTTTGCAGTAGAAATCATAAGTGGAAAAAATAGACATCTATAAATTATAGTGCTGTTAATCATTAAAATATTGAATGTAACATTTTATTGTGATAAAGTGAATTATCTGCAATTAATCTTATTTAAATGTATAGGTCTATATAACCTAACATTAATTGAAATTAATGTGCTTATGTTCATTAAAAAAAGAGCCTGACCACTGTAATACATTTAATAAATTTATTTAATAATGTAGATATATTTAATACAAATAGATACTTATAATGCAAATATTATATATATATATATATATATATATATATATATATATATATATATATATATATATATATATATATATATATATATATATATATATATATATATATATTTTATATTTATTAATTTTATAACAGTGGTCAAGCACTTTTTGTAGTATGAATGGCTAGGCTACTACATTCGCCATGTCGTCATTATCACGTGACCTACAAACGTCAGGTTGCTTCACTGCCATTCATAAATCCTCTCCCGTGGACTCATTGGATAGTAAAGTCATATGCACACTTCAGAATCTCGTAGTCATACTTTTAGCCTACTCTTTTAATACTAACCTTGTCACATACTATTTTTCGACTACTATATAGTAGGGAACTATTTGATTTTGGATCAGATGCAGTCTAGCCACCTTTCCACTGCACAGACAAACGACAGCTGTTGGACCGGAAGTCATTCATTTGCTATGTAGAGATGCACAGGGGCTTTTTGGATCCGATTTGAGCTTTTGGATGCGTTAAAATCTTTTAACTTGAGCGACTACACCAGACTACATCATATGTGACACACTGACTGGATGTGATGTATGTTTTTTATTCAGATTGGTGTGAGAATTATTGTTTAACTTTATCAGAGAAATAGTTGTTTTTAACACTTTTTCAACTTTTTTAAAATGCATGGTTACTGATAAGTAATCAATTATTCATTTAATATTTAATATTAATATTAATTCATTTAATATTAATAATTATCTGTTCTTTATTGAAGACTAAAATAAATATGTGGAAATAAGTAAATGTGGGCAAAAGCTCGAGTATTTAGTGCAAGAGATGCGCCTTAACAGGGAGGATTTCTGAGACGTGTCAGTTAACCCATGTTATTGCGCAAGATCAAAATTAAAGTTCATTATGACTGCCAATAGGGGGTGAATCCCGGCCATCGTGTGCAGTGGAAAGGCAGCTTTTAAAGTGGTCATATTATGCCCCTTTTTACAATAACCTTTTTTCAGGTTGTGTGTCCCTTTAAATGCAAATGAGCTGCTGCTCCAGGTCCCCTTTTAGGAAGAGGGCGGGGCTTCAAGAGCCTCACTCAGACATGCACGGAAAATGTCAGAAACTGTTCAGCCTTTTATGTTCAAACCGGAGTCAGACAATGATGGAG
Source organism: Romanogobio albipinnatus (assembly GCA_023566225.1). Classification (NCBI taxonomy): domain Eukaryota; kingdom Metazoa; phylum Chordata; class Actinopteri; order Cypriniformes; family Gobionidae; genus Romanogobio; species Romanogobio albipinnatus. The sequence goes on from CM042243.1 coordinate 14,497,218, forward strand.
AGGCTCTCTTAGTGACAACATGCAACAAGATGTTTCTGAATGGTTAGTTGATGGATTTATGGAGCTGATGTGGAGTTAACTATCTTCAAATCATTGATTAGCATGTTCTGTCATGATAATCTATAAATCGCTCATGTGGGATCTGTTGTAAGATGCCTTTAGAGCCAGATAATATATGCTGCATGGAGATAGAACAAGTATAGTTTTATTTAATTACGGTTATAACTTATGTTGTCGTCTTGCTTTTATGACATGATGTTGCATTTGTGTTATGTACTGTATTGCAATAAATGTGAAAGACGGAGCAGACTCCTAAATGTGCTCTACTACAACAATGTGTTGGGCAGGGTTTATGTAAATTTTAGGGTTTGTGATGTCACCAACCCGGGAAGAAGCTTGTTTTAGTCCCTACCAGCCGTTTGTTGTAGCCCATTCTGTGAAAGAAAATATCTCCCTTTGCTTTGAACTTTGAGCATCGTAACTTTGCAGATGTTGTTTATGCTCAAACGGCAACATTACACACTAACTAAAGTCAAAAAATGAAATCATAATCAAGGACCCCTTTAAAGCTACACTGTGTGATATTTTCCCCCATCTAGCGGTGAAAGGGTATATGACCATCCAGGAAATATTAGTTTCTTTTCCTCCCAATTCCGATTTCGTTTAAACTCCTACGGTGGCCGATTTAGTCCAAGATTAACATGGCTTCCAGTTCGATCCAGCAATCCCCCTCTTCACATTCGCCATCGAGTTGTAACGCATGTGTCTGGGTGAAAAATACGGATAGCTCACTCAACGCAACTGGAGTCGATGCAAACACGGAGGCGATTGACATCAAACAGCCCGCACTTTATTCCCCGCGGAACCCCCCACAAGAGTCCGGCACAAACTCCACTTCGGTCCACAGCATTACCCAACAAAACAAAAATAAATGAATGTTAGCAACAGAAGACAGAAAATAATCCGCACACATGGGAGCTCGAGGCGCAGTGCACACACACACACACAGAACGCAGGCGCTCCAACCGGGGCGAACGCTCTTAAAGGGGCCACACTATTTTCCTACTCGTTACAGAGTGTTAAAACGCGAAAGGCGAAGCTTGAATTTACGGGTATGTCCCTCTTTGGCTAATGTACTTTCAAGATGGAGGGGCAACATGGCGACCCCCATTCGAACCCCTTACCCGTATGTATTTTCAATGGCATATTATAAACTTACGAGAATACTTTATTACTTGAAAGAAGTAAATATACATTAATGAGCACATATATTTTTGAAAGAAATAAGTGTTTTTAGCTAAGAATAAACTAAAAAAGTTACACAGTGTAGCTTTAAAGAAATCTGGCTTTCAGTGTCTGATGCAGTTTAAATATTTATTTATTTATTTATTTTTAAATATAAAATTAATCACACTATGTTAATGTGTTAATATCGTGTTAATGTGTTAATTAGACAGCTACTGTAGAACTTTTTTACACTGCTTTCAACTGATATTCAGATGCCATTTTTATTCTTTCAACCAAACGTTTTGCACTCAGACAAAGTGCAAATCTCCAGAACATGCTGTACATTAATAGTATATGCAATTAGCTGTCAAATGGCACCCATTAATTGAAGACCGAGCAGCTGGCACTGGTAGAAGCAGAGTACTGTAGGAGGGTCTGGCATGAGATGGACTGCACATCGTGGTCAGGGAGCGTGCCAAATGCCATTCCAGTGCCTCTGCAACAGGGGTCGAAGGTTAAGAAACATTGTGGCTCAGAAGACAGATGTCCATGTGGCCCGGGTAGATATTATCATTCTGCTTGAGAGCTGAAATCACCTGCACATTGAAGAGTCCACATTTTCTGTCAAATTTTAGCTGGCAGATTAAGCACATTTTTACCCATGCAGCACCATTATAACTTTGAACATAAGTGTGTCACCTATGGTGATCACAGTAGGTGGATCCACTCTCCTAAACATGCATATTACTTGTCGCTGCTTACATTGGTGGATTTGATACTGTCCACGTTAAGGGGTCCAATGCTATTTCATGCATTCAGACTTTTTTACACTGTTATAGAGTTGGATTCTTATGCTAAACATGGCCAGTATTTCTGTGCCAAATACACTCATTCAGGATTCAAACAAGTTTCTGAAAGTTTTTTTCGATTATGGCCCTGTATGACGTCATAAAGGGTGGAATTCCTTATATGGGCACTTCTCCCGGATGAGCATGTGCACACATCAACCAGAGCAAGCAAGAGCACCATCATCAACAAGCTTTGTTCAGGTTACGGAAGCCATTGGCAGCGCTGTCATTTTGTTTTTAGACCACGAAATCAACAATGTCACTAAAGAAGTGTGTTTTTGGTTGCGAGGGAACTGATTTGTTCAGCTTCCCAAATAATGTAGCATTAAGGAAACAGTGGATGCAGCAACGGAGTTCTGCAAGTGTGTTTGTTTGTTCCCGATGCATATAATGTAAACAACACAAACATTTAGTGAACCGAAAGTTATCCAGGGAGAATGCCATGATATATTGTGTGTGTGTGTGTCATAGGTGTGTGTGTGTGCGCGCTCGTGACTCCGCCCACTGCACTCCTCCACGAGTTTGGCTGTTTTTGGAATGAATCGGTACAGCGTATCTGTCTTTTATAAATATGATAAAACTAAAGACTCTTCGGAGATATAAAGGATGCAGTACTTTATAGGTACTCAATATTAACATGAGATTGGCAGAAACTGTGTGTGTTATGTACCCTTTAATGCTCTCGCTATGAGGCTTGTGGTACTTGGCAGCATCCACTGTATAATGACTGCGGTTTTCATGTTGTCCTTAGAGACTTTATAAATGTTAGATTTATGTGCTGGAATGGGGGTTACCGTTGCTTATTCCCTATCTGAACTGTATGTAATTGGTGTTACAGTTTTGTGTATGCAAATTAACATAGTCTGTTATGTGTCTTCTAGAACTGACTGTCAAAAAGGATCTGAAGAATCTCAGGGAACAAGGTAAGCCTCATTGCTTGCTAAGTGGTTGCTATGGTTCTGCTGGTCGGTTTCTAGGGTGTTCTAACAACCTTTTTAGGATGAACAATGCATCGAATGACAGATAGATAGATACATAGATGATAGATAGATAATGGTAAATGGTAAATGGACTGCATTTATATAGCGCTTTTAACAGACCCAGGGCCATCCAAAGCGCTTTACATATTGCCTCACATTCACCCATTCATACACTCATTCACACACCGACGGTAGATAGATTTCAATGGGCAATATTTGATAGAAACATTATTGCCTTGATTGCAAAACAAAGCAGAACTGCTTCTCCATATGACAAGACACCTCCGATTCCTGCATATCCAGCTGTCTGACAGGCACTGTGATGACACAAGAGGGGACATGTTTCCATTTTTCCAAATGATCCAGACATCTCGCTGTGTCCTCAGAGGAGCATCTATCCTCCATCACTGTCAGTCATTGGTCTCCTGGGGGCATATGGTTTACTGCCACAGACCTTTTCCACTTCAGTCATTAGGACGCCTTGTAAATGAACTTAGACTTATGGACACATCTTGCTGAATCTCTCATTCCAGCCCAAATGTGATCTTGAGTTGCACATTGCTAAAACAGGACACATTCCCGTCTTCGACGTCCGGAAGCTTTACGATGTAATTAATCAAATGTTGATTCCACAAGGGTCAATAGAGTGTCGGGAGAGACGGATGTCGATTTCTTAGCTAAGTGAAAAAACAAGTGGTGTTGAAGGCAAGGCCCAGTGTGGATGCGCTGGATAAATCCATCAGGGGCGCTGACAACCAGCCGTCAGTGGCTGCACATCTGCGCCCATCTGCCCGAGGCTCGTGTCTTTTATTGCTTTTCATTGCTTTCTTCAGATGAGAGCAGAAGTTCACTGCAACTAAATCTCACATCCCTTGGAAACTGAGGCGATTATTACATTGCACAATGTTAGATTAATCATTAAATTAAAAGTTCTTTAGCTTGTGATCATTGAGAGAACCTTGATTGTTGACTGAGTTAGAAGAGATCAGTGCAGAGCTCAATATTAAAAATGGCTGATGTGAGTGTATTAGGCCAGTTGATGGAAATGCATTGTCATTAGGTCTCATTTAATGAGCATGAGTTTTGTTTTATGTATGTTACAAACCTGAACATTTGATTGTTGATGCAAATTCAGCTGATTTAAATACGTCACCATGGTAAAGTTGGTTTAGATGAAGGTTTGTCAAAATTGCAAGCAGCATCAGTTAGATCCGTTTAAATTATAAACAGTTTATCCCATGTTTTCCGAGCCAAATTACAGATTCAAAAGTTTAGATTTTTTATGTTTTTGAAAGAAGTCTCTTATGCTCACCAAGGCTAATTTATTCGATCAAAAATACAGTAAAAACTGTAAATATTGTAAAAAATGATTGCAATTTAAAATAACTGTTTTGTATTTTAATACATTTTAATATCTAATTTATTTCAGCAGCCATTACTCAAATCTTCAGTGTCACATGATCCTTCAGAAATCATTTTAATATGCTGATTGCTCAAGGTTAAAAACAGATGTGCCGCTTAAAGGGATGGTTCACCCAAAAAAATTAAATTACCTCTTGATTTACTTACGCTCAAGCCATCCTAGGTGTATATGACATACAATTGGAGTTATATTAAAAAATGTCCTGGCTAATCCAAGCATTATAATGTCAGTGAATGGGAGCCCAAAATTTGAAGCCCAAAAAAGTGCATCCATCCATTATAAAAGTAATCTATAGGGGTTCGGGGCGAATCGATGCATTTGTGTAAGAAAAATATCCATATTTAACACTGTATAAAATGCCACCTTCCGTATTCAACTTACAAAGAAAGTGTAATGCCTCGCGCAGTTCAAATGCTTAAGCTTCGCCCAACGTCATACGTCCTGCCAGTTAGGCTTTTTTCTTAATTCTGCGGTCACACCGAACGCGTCTGACGCGAGTGATTGGATGTTAAGTCAATGGAAAGGCACGCTGACGCGCGTGATAGATGCTAGATGATAGATTACGTTCAGTTCGCGCAAATGACGCAAATTGAGCGTCTTGCACAATACGCGCGTTACACGCGAGTGGTGCTTTTGTGCATTCACGCGTTTGAAGCAAATTCGCGTCTGACGCCTGAGTTGAAAAATGTTAACTTTGGCATCAATTCGCGCCACGTTAACCAATCAGGAGCCTGCTCGCTGTGGTCACGTGGTAAAGTGATGTGATGAGAAACCCTGCATAATTTAAAAATACTACTATTGTATCACAAAATGAGGTTTTAAGACTTTTTCAGGTGAGAATGTAGTTGTTTAAAGCTCAAATCTGTGGTTTATTTATAAAGAGAGCGCCTATTTAAAAAAAATTTGTCTTTCTTTTTTGGAGTTGTGAGATCCAGGCGATCACCGGGCACTCAGCGCTCATTAACCCCAGCGAGAGCAACCTTTCCTCGGCTAGTCCTTCTGACGTTTGCCGCTGGCTCTGATGTCCTGTAGTGGTTCGTCTTGTGTGGATCTAACGGGCGATCTTTGCTTCTATGAATCTATAATTTGTTGCCTGCCAAATCGTTTTGACTGAGGGCAAAGAGAAGTTTCATAACTTTATCTTCAATGCATGTATATTTAAATATCCTTAAAAAAGATAATGTAGGAGTTGCCTGGACCACATTTGTGTGGCTATTAATGCTTAATATATAGTTTTAATGAAAATAAAAAGAGGCAGAGTGGTGTTTTATGACATATTTCTCCTGGAGCGCCTTGAATGTGCGTCTATTTCGCTTCAAACGCTCGATTTATATGCGCGTCCAATTTGCTGTGCAAACGTCTTGATCGCCCCCAGGTGACTGGATGCAGTGTAGGTCATAAACCCCACCCTCTCCATGAAATGTAATGGGACATTGTTTAGTTTGTCTATCAAATTACACTTCAAATATATATTTTTCAAAGATGGTTTCTGTCATTTTAGGCAGTTTTATCACGCGGGTGTTAGATTAAGTGTTTGCTCTTTAAATAAGTTTGGTTTTAGTTAGTTATTTGATGCTATAAATACGGGGGTGTGACGTTATGATTGACAGCTTCTCTGAGCGAAGTAGTCACTGAGGCACCAACGGACATTTTTTGGAACTTCGGGAGGAGATTGGAGCTTTAACTTTAATCTCTACATTCCCATAACTGTTTATTTTACAAAATGTTGTTGAGAGATTAGGCGGGACCTTGATATCGCAGCTCCACTTCGCTCTCATTACTGCTCAGTTTTGGGCTCCAAGTTGCTACTGCGCAGACTCAAGATCAAAAATGTCAGCGCCATACTTGAACACTGGCGGCTTCACTTGCGTCAATGGAAGAGAGTGAAGGCACGTCGTCCATGTTTTTTTACAGTCTGTGATCTGAAAGAAGAATGTCATATACACCTAGGATGGCCGGAGGGTGAGTAAACCATGGGGTGATTTTCATTTTTGGGTGAACTATCCCTTTAATATTTATATGGAAGCTGTGCTTGATGAATAGAAAGTAAAAAAAATTGATGATACTTGATGAATAGAAAGCTCAAAAGGACACCATTTATTTGAAATAATAACATTTTGTAACATTATAAATCTCTACTGTCACTTCCGATTAATTGAATGCATCCTTGAGTAATATAAGTATTCGTACTTATCCCGAAATTTTGATTAATAGTGTATGTTTATTAATTTACGGTGAGCCATTAAAATATCAGCAGTGCATGTATAAATCTACTGGACCAGATTAAAAATCCTTGGAACCATTTTAATTTGATTAATATTTATAAACAAACATATTTTGTCTCTTGTTCAAAACCTGAAGGACATCTGTCAACTTGACATGAAAAATTGTCATTGCTTGATGGCTTTTTGGCAGACGGGTAATAGAAAAGTGCCTGTTTACCACAGCAACGGACCAGGTGAGATGTCAATAGCATAACATGCATCATCGGTCACCTGTCTTCAACCTCACCATCAATATTCGACCTGATGCCTCATGGCAGCATGTACTTTCTGCTCATCACTCAAACCAAGCGTTTCCCCAGCTGCTCCAGAGACTGTGCACGTTAGTGTGAAGATGCAGATGTTTGACCACACCTGGCAGCTGTCCCTCTTCCTTCTTGTACACGGTGCTTCCCTCCTGTCCGAGCGCATGCAGCTCTACCCGGCTCCCCTGCAGCTTGTGCGGATATGGGGAATCCTGGTGACTGAGATGAGCTATGTGTTCCCCCCGGAGTCTCCTGTCCCCCGAGGAGCCACGCAGCCTTCCCATTTTCTCACAGTCGTTTCCTCTCCTGTCAACCTGAGAATGTGCTGGCAGCCGTCAAGCCACGGAGACCAGGAAAACTTTTCCCATGTGACAGACATAACAACTCGGGGAAACCATTACTGTTCCTGTTTATCATACACTTGCCGTTACCTGGCACAAAGGACGGCGCTGCAAGTCAGATGTACAAGAAAACAAATCAATCACCGAGCGTGATTCATAGCACGAGCGCTCCTGCATGTAGAACAGGATGAGTTACGGAGGGATGCACCTGATTATCGGTGCGCATTCAGATGTTAAAACGCTTCTCGATAGTTTCAAGAACGTTCATGCGAGGCGCTCGGGCTTTTCAGAGCCCACATTTAATTGTATGTGGCAAATGATCCAGAATCCATGGCGCGTTATCTCAACCCAAATGTGGAAAGAAATGTTATTGCTCAGGGACTTTTAATCTCCCACAACCCTCTGTTCATTTCAGAGCAGCTCCCACCTGGTTTCCATGGCATCTGTCCAACTCACAGCAGGAAAGGAAGCAGATCTCGGCAGTGCTGAGTTCGCCCTCTTCTGGACGGAAATGAGGGCTCCAATAAGCCTCGGACTAATTAGCCATGCTGTCAAAACACTTCTGCACAAGTCCTTTTAGAAAACTCTGCTGCATGCTCATGCTGAACTATTCAGAGGGGAGATTTGTTCATTTGGATTTATGTAACGCTGCAGTTTGCTGCCATTACGGGAAAAACAAATGAAAAGGTCAAATGATAGTAAATCCAACCTAAAAGGAACCTCTTAACACCCTTCATCCACCTTCGCTTAGGACAAACACATTGTGCATAAAAAGACACAACGTGGAGCGATTTCCTCTTTAAACGCTCTCATCAGGTACCATACCATATAACCCACTCTCACTACGTGGATTAAATCATTCAAGTACAGAATGAGATGTTTCCAGATATTATAAAACTCAATAACCTTTTGTGTGAAGCAGTTTGAAATAATAGAGTTAAACATATAAAGCAAGCACCTTTATTTGTTTGAACAGATACATAGATTTATATCGTACACTTTTTTGCTATTTTGTGTTCTTATACATGTACTAACCGTGGTTAAAAAAAGGCAACTGTTAATGGAAACAATGGCAAGTATACAATACAATTAGCAAACATATCAAAATCAGTTTTTACAACATTTTTAGCAACCAATTCTTTCTATTGGTCTGCCATAGTGCAAACTGTGTGGTTTGAAGACAGAGTGTTAGCGTGATATTAACATTCATTCTTACAGTTCCGATGTCTCTGTCTCGAACACATTTCAATGTGTAGACCGCATTCACAGTGCCTCTGCTTCAAGTCCTTCTCTCCCCTAATGCCGATCTCAATAATACTTCAAGTGTGTAGGGCTGTTGGACAGATGAGTAGTGGACAAAAGCTATGGTTAACTGTGTGTTTATTGCAGTGTGTGTGTAAGTTTGCGTCAGATAACTGTATTCAAGTTCTGTTCAATGTTCGAGAGTCGCTCTCTGTTTCTCTTGGATACTCTTCTTAAACAAGCTCACTGGTTACAGCTGTTAGAGTAAAGATCTAAATGAATGTGTTTTGAAGTGGTTGTGTAATACAATTTTTGTATGTTGTCTGCGTATCCTAATGAGAGTATTCTGAAAAGGTGAAAACATGAAATAAAGCAGAGAATGTCGTCCATTTCAAAAGTGTCCATTCCCAAGTCAAGCCAGTAGACATTCCTTTAGTATATCCATGTGACATTGGACTCCTGTGGTAGAGATACTGATTTAGAGGAAAATGACAAAAAACATAGTCAAATGAAGCGGTGCCCAGAGAGTGAGTGAGCGTCCTTCTATTGCACAGTGTCTTGCGGAAAGCACTGATAATGGATGGCGGGTGGTGTGATCAGATGTCCGGGTCTTTGAGATGGATCAAGTCCTGTCTGGGCACTGGTTCACGAGCAGCCACAGCGGTCTACTACCATTGAGGGGATCTTGCCGTAGATGATCTGCTCTTTGCCGTTGAAGTAAAGCATGTTGATGGGAGACATCTTGGTGGGGGTGCAGCACGGCCCGGCTGTGCCTCGCGGATTGGCCTTGTTCACCAGATGGGTGTGGGGATACTTCTGCAGGTGCATGTAGTCGCATTCTCCCGAACAGTAATTCGCCTTATAGCGTTTTGGAGCAATAATCCAGTCCCAGCCGAAGTCCTCGAAGTCCACAGTGAGAGGGTATCTGCAGCATCGAGACTCTGAGGAATTCTCGTCGCAGTCCAGTCCGGAGTCCCTCCGGATTCGCTTTGGGCCCTCTGAGATTTTCACCTCCATAAAGGGGAGCTGTGAGAGAGAAAACCCAAAGAGCCTTTCATATCTATGGGCTATTGACAAGACAACTCTCAGTCTGACCTTGGAATCGCATTGTCCAACCACGGACAATGCTACAGCTAGCCAATTCAGATATGATTAGGAAAGGGAATGGATTTAATAATTCTGGGTCTGATAAAACTTAACAATTCCCGTTCCTTAACGCTGCCCTTAAGGATTCTTCTAGTAAAAAAATTTAATTCATACTGCATTTACTGCCCCCAGCAAATCATGAGATCATTTAAGATTTCAGCAAAATCAATATACAGAAATACAGGTAATGCAGTTTTCACACACTTTGTATTCTATTTAAATACTAAAACATTCTTTTTATAATGTACCACTGATTACAACACAAGCTGACCCAACTCTGATTCAGGTTTCAGGAGCCTTAACACAATTTTTTCAATAGTTTGTTCTGAGTCAGATATGGTAAAAGTAACTTGCGATTCATTGAGTCAGTTTAATTCTGTAACCATTTCGATTGATTCATAAGTGTTTTTCACAAAAAAGAACCGGCCAATAAGAGTAATTCGTTCGGGACTGTACTAAGGCGATGTTTATTCATTACAAGAACTAGGTCAACAACAACAAAAGTCGTTAGTTCTAAAACCGAATTACAGCGGTCGCGTGGTTCGTTTTTGATTCACTAAAAAGAACCGGTTTGAAAGAATCATTCGTTGAGGAATCGGACTACATTTGTCGCGCCTATTGATTTTGATTCACAAAAACATTCAGGACTAACTTACACTGATCACTGAATGTTTCGCACTGTAAATTCTGTAGCGATGTTGCGCGCTCCTTAACATTCGAGCACTTGGCACCAATTTTGCTGGTTTAAAACAAAATGTTGTTTAACTAAACCATAATCATTTCTTGATATTGTCATTCACAATTACTGTTGGCGGAGCTCTGTTTAAAAGCGGTTGCATTGTGTAAAAACGCACATTTGGTAACAGCTCAACTCACCAGTCCATCTTCTCCAGCCTCAGCTGAGGTGACGGCCAAGTCGTTTCCCTTCGCGTCATACGCGTTTATCTCGATGCCCCAGTTGGTCTCCGGTTGTCTTAACCACACCGTGAGCACCTGCTTTACATCTATACTCTGCCAAGACGTGACTCCTGCGTTCACATCGATCTTCAGGGATCGTATTCGTATGTGTCTTCCTCCGTCCGTAACGGGCATCAGCCGTGATATCTGTAAGAAGACGGTGGTCGCTTCTTCCGCCGGTCTCAGATGAACCCAGAGCTGCGCTCTTACGATCCGGCTCGCTTGGATTTTCGGACTGAAGGAGAAAAAGCAACACTTCGGTTTCCGATCTACTTGAACGATGGGGTCAGCTGGAAGAAAAGGAAGAGAAAATAAGTGACAGTTTAATTATTAAAGCGGTCCATAAAACGACGCACTGATATAATTGGGAAAAAATACAAATGTAACTTGAATAAAATAAGGTCGACTACGCCCACAAAATACAATATATTACAGACAAAAAGGAGACATTTTGTATGTTAAACTTGCAATGACTATATAGCTTGTATATATGTTATATAGCCTACATACGGCATTGCAGAAGGAAATATGTATACCTTTAAAAACGCATGGATCGGCTACAGATTTTCTATCTATATTTAGACATTACATAAAAGGCATTGCACATAGTACACGTTTAACCTTTAACCCAAAAGATTGGCTAAGATATGAACCAATGTAAACTACAGTTTATAGTTGATATCACGTGTGGTAAAGGTGAAAACATTTTCTTCTGACCGACGCTGGTGCGCTTTTGTTGCGCTTCCATGTTCAGCGTGCGTAAAATTGCTTTAGCAAGGCTGAAAAAGAGGGCCAGAAAGCCTTAAAAAGGCAGGAAACGAAAATTATACATCTTAACTGGGCATTTCATGCACAATATATGCCTTGTGAGTGCAACTGGCTTGGGAGTAAAGCCTGCGTAAAGAACCTCTCCAAGTAGGCTATTCCCTATTTTTTTGTCCATATTAAGAGGATACATTTACATGAATGAATCTTTGAAATAGATGATCCTTACGCTCTGTGGCCATGGTCATGATGGTCTCTGTGGTGGCATGTTCATCATCCTCTTCCATAGCTCCATCCTTACTGTCATCCCCCAGAACATCGTACTGATCCAGAAGTTGTTGCAAAGGCGGTGCTTTGGGTAACAGCTGCTTGACCACGTCCCGGCTGATGTTTGGAGCCTGTTTGAGTCGGAGTTTGCTAAGAATTTGGGACTTGATGGCATGCAGTCTCATCAGCTTGCTGTGTTGTCTGAACTCACATGTGGAACACTGCTCGCTTTCCTCCGTGGCTGTGGAAGGCTGCTGGTGCGCCGTTATATCTCCATTACCCACTGGACCACATGCAATTAATACACTTAGAGAAATTAAAACCTGCGTAAAATGCATGTTCCAAGGCGTGCTAAAGGATGTTTGCTATGTTTGATCTGATTTGCAGTGGAAATGAACCTCACCACGCACCGGACAAGTAGATGTCATGCTTAAATTCGGCAAGGCTTTTTATACTGCAACTTTGGCCACTCTATTGTGTCGTAAGATTCAATGATTGGCTGAGCTGGCAACAATAAACCTAATGGACAGAGCTGGACTTCTTTCGCAGTTCTTAAAGAGGTATGACACATCTTAGAGGACTCGTGGAGGAACCAGTTGAACTTGAATGCAAATTATGCACATGTATTTGAAAAAATACGCACGTTTATTATAATATTTCAGTGCGTGCATCCAGGGCGCTCACTGTGCGTCGTCAAACGCGTTATGACCCATAACGTAAAGGCTACATTTGAAATGTATGAATACAAAATCATACGCAACAGAATATTTGTTAAAAACATTAAGGAGGCACCTTGATGTTCTACACTACTTGACATTTACAATTGAGCGGAATGCTTTATACTGTAGGTAAAAAGGTGATTGGCAGCCTTAACATGTGGGTTCATCTGCTAATTTATATATTTGAATAACTATTGCTAAAATGACAGTATGTTCTCAAACACTGCCTTTGTGACATTCTCATTTTTCCTATGGTATTTGAAAAAGAGGCATTTGTATAATGTTCACGTCAGTGCAACGCAATTTTACTACGTATTCGTAAAAGTAACATATTAAAAAATCACAATTCATCTTGTTTGCTTGCACTCCTTTATAGTTGCAGCTCATTTCATTTTTTTTAGATCCTTGGCGTCCGTGGATAAGATGCATAACGCCATCTTGTGGAAAGACTTGCGCGTTAACCAGGTCCTGAGGTTTTGCACAGTGCGAGCATATTAGCTATATAATGATACATAAGGATAGTTAGCACGCAAACATAACAAACAAATATAAAGAAATGGTCTACACAAACATTAATCGGAAAACACAAATGTGTTGGATCATGACATGTCTTTTGTGTATGGCATAATAAATAATGTGTGCTTTTATGTGTTGTGTAGACCCCAGGGAGACTAGTTGTGCTCTTGGGCATAGCTAATGGGGATCCAAATAAATAAACAAAAAATGACATAAGAAAATATTTAATATATATTAATATAATTAAATAAAAAATGTAATTCTTAAAAATAATTAAAAATGACGGCGCTTTGGAATACTTTATTCTGATTGGCCAATCGATGAAAATTCTAAGCTGTAGAATTTACTGTTGTAAAAAAAAGAAAAAAGAAATATTAACTGTTGTCCATGAAAATCGATTTCCCATGCATTACACAATTTTTCCTTCTCACATAATAAAATAATTTTCACTCAAATCAATATTTCGTTAAGTAGCCTATAATTAACGGGATAGGCCTAATGTGCGGTCATTATCGCCAAATAAACTCTTTTAGACTGTGCCTGGCGACTGATCACCCTGTCAGAAAACATTTTGCGATAATTAGCCGATGACATGGCATTATCCGTTACGTAATATCGCAATATATTTTCAAGTTCAATCTAGAAAGTAAGATAATGACGGAAAGAGCTCAAACGGAAACAATTACCAATCTTTCTGGATTTATATTTAAATGCATATTATGCTATGATAATTTCTTTGTTGGGCATAAAACACACCCGTATACACTCTAAAAAAAAAGGTTCTATATGGCACCAAAAAAGGTTCTTGGCTCGTAATCATAGGGGAACCTTTTTTAGTGCTATATAGCACCAATTTTGGTGCTTCAGCGGTTCTTCAGAGGTTCTTCACCGGTTCCTTGACTAAGGTGCTATATAGCACCTCTGAAGAACCGCTGAAGAACCACTGAAGAACCACTGAAGCACCAAAATTGGTGCTATATAGCACTAAAAAAGGTTATCCTATGATTACGAGCCAAGAACCTTTTTTGGTGCCATATACAACCTTTTTTTTTTAGAGTGTACTTTACCAGTCTGATGAAACATTAACTGAATTAACTACTGAATCATAGCCTATCATATAAAACACAACTATTATCTCTCTGTACACTCTAAAAAAAAAAAGGTTCTATATGGCACCAAAAATGGTTCTTCGTCGTAATCATAGGGGAACCACTTTTGGTGGTATATAGCACCATATCTTAACATGTTCTGTATATGGTAGCGGTGCTATATAGCACCTTAGTTAGTGGTGCTATATAGCACCTTAGTCAAAGAACCGCTGAAGAACCACTGAAGCACTAAAATTGGTGCTATATAGCACTTAAAAAGGTTCCCCTATGATTACGAGCCAAGAACCATTTTGGTGCCATATAGAACCTTTTTTTTTTTTTTAGAGTGTAGCTATGCTGTATCACAAAATAACAAATACTTTGTTTTCTCATATTCCGTTTCTGGTGGGTCTACACTATACACCTCTATAGATCCTAGCATCAAAAAGTTTGGGAAACTATCTAAATTATTAGAGAAAACACTCACTAGGTGGCGACATTGTATTTAAAAAGACAACGAGGCGCAACCTGTGTCTTCGTGTGTTGCAGTAACCTATTTCACCAGTTTACAAACAAATGTTTAGGCGAGGATAGCGCTAAGTGTGTACGTGAAGTGAACTAAGTGTGTATGTGAAACAGAAAGAATCCCCCAGCTGCAAATTCAGTCATATGGCCATGTCTGAATGGGCAGGGAGGAATTCATAAACAGCACGGATTAATGCGCTATCGTGCTCCATCGCTGTCCTGAAACTGAAACGTTATCACATCATTATATGTGGACTCCGGACGCACATGCTGAATTCTGACCCGAGTTACCCTACAAGAGCAAGTTCATCAACACGCTCTCTCATTCTCCTGTGGAGGAACCGAGACTGGTGAAGAGGAAGGATATGGTGTGGATTTATCCTCTTAAATAACGCGTCTCGGTTTGGATTAAACGATTTCTTCGATTTTTATATCCATGATATTGACGCTCACAGCCTGCAGTCCGAAGGGGTATGTACCCGCACTGATTATATCACTGGAATGTGCACTTTTACAAAAACGGATTTTTTAAATCTGAAATATCATTTTGACTTGACCTTGAAGCTTTCTTGACACAAATTGCACGACAATTGAATTTACTAGAAAAAACTGCAATTTTTGTCTGCAGCATTGCAACCAGGATATAATCCATCATGCTGTTTTTAAGCTGTTGATCACTTCAGATTTGCAGACAGTGATTGTCTGTTGTCCTTGTCTCATATGCATATGATGTATTGAACAGGAGTAGTGTCATTCAAGAATAACTGCCGAGAGTAGCTAATAAATACATTATTAGAATCAATATTAACAGACGGCCAGAAGAGCTTGTAGAATTAGAATCCACAATATTTTTCACAGAATGCGATTTATATTTAAATGAGACATTATTGATGTTGGCATCTGTGTAATAGCAGCAAATGGAGTGAATCACCACTTTCGTGGAGGAGAAGTCTGTTAGTCATTAGCTGTCCTCAGGAGAAGCGTTTCGTGAGGCAGGCAGCACAAGATAGCCTAATGGCCAACTGTTATAGACGTCCGAATCGGTCCGAATCGTGAACGAATCGTTCGTTTGAGTCGGATCATTTGAATGATTAGGTTGATCGGTCTGAACGATGCGTTCGAAAATCGAACCAGCAAATGAACCGGTGTCGCTGATGTGGAGAAAAGCAGATTTAGTTGATGTGTTACAGATATAACTATACAACGTTATCGCTATTCATATACGATGTTTATGTGCATTTTCATAAATACAAATTCTAAATCTTAAAATACAGTTAGCCTATTTAAGATTTTAAATTACGTTATGAGTTGAATCTGAACTGGGCTAAATAAGCGTATTACTAGAAATTTGACTCAAAGGCACAATATGTAAAATTTTTGGATTAAAATATTCAAAAACCTCTGTAATATGTTGCATATTTTGTTGACTTGTACGCTTACATTATCCGCTTCCAAGAATGTTTAAATCCAGAGAAATAAGCAATTTTAACCAGGACACAGACCGTCGCCTAATTACATCATACCCGCGTTACCCTCGATTTTATTTTGTAGAAACTATATGGAAACACCAAAGACGCTTTAATATATTATGTGTTTTATTAGAGCAACTGTTTTAATACATTAATTGTCAGAAAACGAATCATTGTTATATAGCTCAACTCGTTTTCATGATTTACCACAAGTACCATGTTTTACCATGCCTAATATTGATCTGGCTTACTCCAGTGTGCAACAAGTGTCTCACAGTAGCCGCTGAGCGAACGCACAGAGTAGCATTATAACAACTTTCAACACACTCAAATAATGTATCAAATATGATAAAACAGCGATGCGTTACTCCACATACACGACCAGAAGAAGGGGACGTCTGCGGCATATTAAAAGCTCCGAATCAAGCTACGCTTGTTTTGAATAAGCGACCTCTAGCGGCAAAAAATACATATTGTGGCTTTAAAGGTCCCGTTCTTCGTGTTTTTTGAAGCTTTGATTGTGTTTACAGTGTGCAATATAACGTGTTCATGTTTCGCGTGTAAAAAAACCCCCAGTATTTTTAACACAATTTACTTATCTGTACACCGCTGTTTTCACTCTCCTAAAAACGGCTGATGACTTCCTTTATTCTATGAAGTCCCTCCTTCAGAAATATGTAACGAGTTCTGATTGTGCCAGCGGTTCCCGTGTTGTGATTTGACCGCAGCTTAGCAAACGTGGCACGGTTCCTGTGTTGTGATTCGACAGCAGCTTAGCGCACGTGGAAAGGTCACGCCTCTTAATGGGAGATATATGCGTTTAATGATCTCTACAGCGTCCCTGGGAAAGCCAAACAAAGGTGATTTGACTCCGGGATGAAAATAACAGCGTCTCGACGACATGGCGACAAACGCACTCAAACGCAACACTTCCTTTTCTCCACGCGATACGTCCTCTTCTCCACGTGGGACAGCAACAAGACCACGCCCCCTTTTTTCGCGTATTCTTGTGGGCGGAGGTTAGTCTGTTCTACTGACGTCATTTATGAAGGAAGTACCAGGATGTAGTCCAAGCCAGCCGTTCGCTGTAGGCTTTGAAAGGGAACTTCTGTTAAATAAAATATCTCGCTTGGCATTGAACTTTGAGCTTTATAATTTTACAGGTATTATTTATGCTCTAACAGCAACATTACACACTAACTAAAGTTTGAACAGTGGGATCACAAAGAACGGGACCTTTAACTGAAATGCTATCAGAAAATATGCCACAACGCGATCCTTCTGTCCCCTTGATGACATTAAGTTTTCGCGTAAAGAACCACTGAATTTTTTTAATGGTTCTTTAAAACAAAAAAAGATTCAGTGGATTCACATAAATTAGTTGCACTTTCCATCACTAATAAATAATATATTTCTATCTAGTCAATGTACTACATGTTATTTAAGTACCCTATTTAGGCACATGCAGCTTTATATTTTATACTGCCTCTTAAGGAAATCCTCATTCCTGTGAAAATCAAGTCATTACATTGTCACGGACAAGGTTGCCAAGACACAGTGAAAAATAGTCTTCATGAAAAAATATATTTAGCCAGGCAAGAACAAGCAATAACTCACTGCAAATGCGTCTTCTTCACACAGGGGAAGTGTGAGGACGCTATACATCATGGCTGACCATGTGGAGTGTCTCAACTACACTTTGTACAGAAATACCTCGACATCTCACCCATACAAAACCCTTTAAACTGCCAACCAAGGGAATATAACCTTTGTATCACGCCATCTTTGCATCTCTTCCCCTCACTGCTTTCAAACCAATGCTACATTATTTATATCATGGGATGCATGAAATCCAAGCACCGCGACCCTACTCAGAATTCCAGCTCAACAGAGAAAGTGGATGGCAAGACAGGAAAGCAAGGAGAGAAAGCCGTTCTAGTTTTCTCAGAGATCGGCTCCATGGAGGACCCAGTCCAAGTCGATCCGGTGTTAATGGACTATGCCCAGAGACTCTCAGAGGAAATTGTGTCCCGGGCAGTACAACAATGGGCGGAGGTGGACAGCCGGTACAGTGACATCCCCTACATTGAGTGTGACGTGCCATAGGTTTTTAATTGTGTGGGATAAGATTGGATTGAAACGCTTTCAGACCGACAAATTAAGGCCAGTGGAGTCCTTTCGAGAAAATGTTCTTTGGCTCTGAAAATCTCTTTAGGATTCACATGAAATATTCAGCCATTTCTTTCCCCCGTTTTCTTAGCAAATGACCATGGAGCTGTTATAATGCAAGACTGTATCTTTTTATGTCTCTTGTTTACCCTCAAAGCCCAGTTGTTTAATTGGAGAGTCTCTGAAATTGTCCAAAGGCCACAATCAACCCAGCCATTATAGACTTCATCTTTTTGCCTTTTAATGTTTATGCGGCTCAGCACATCAGACAGTACCTAATTTCCATTTTCCTTCCATCCATCCATCCATCGATAGGTGTGGTCACTGGTCACATTGGCTTTCGGTGAAATTTCACAGGGAAAAAAGGCTCATTGTCCTTTGCCACTTCAAACCAAGCAGTTTTCTGTTGGTCAACATAGCAAATTTGAGTGGTCCAACTTGTATCTGTGGCGAAATCTGCATGAGGAAATCTATCGCCCCCAGGTGAAATTCCCAATCACCTATTTAAATGACTGGATTTCCCCCATGGATTTCGCTGAGCAACAGTCAATGCTACAGCACATTTACAGAGAATCCACTCAGGGGTCACAGCTTCTCTTTAAGGAGCCAGTGCTGGCTTCTAGGGATCAATAAGTGTACATTACTTCACCGGTAACCTTTTTTTGACATGACAGCTGTGTCAACTGCAATTCCTGGTACAAAATCAACTACCTTGTGGCCAGATATCGTTTAGCAATGACACATCCTTAGATATATAGATGTTTAAAGATGTGAATCATCCTGTATCCTCATGATGGAGAATACATTCAAAGGGAAGGATTACATACATCCTTCCCAAATATTGTGTGTTAAGCCATTTTTGTTAATAGATGTTTTCTTCTGTGCAGCTCAAATATGCAATTCTTAAAGGCTAAGAAGTTTTAAAAAGAAACTGAAAATTACATATTGCCAACAAGACTGCCAAACCCCTCACTAAGAGACAAATCAGACTGTGTTGGGACCAAACACGCCAATGTCCTTAATGATCATTAATACAAGCACAATTACTCTTCTGGTAGTGTTTTAACAGCTGCTCACCAATGCTTTTTATTGATGGATATATTGGCACTTCTGGGTCTTGTGCCATGCTGTCAGGTATCCAGAATCCCTTTAATGAAGATTTAATGATTCCAGATCAATAGAGTGCAACAGCTGGGTTCCGGAAGTAAAAATCACATTCTTTTTTTACATAGAGATTGATTTTTAATGATAATGTATAAACCTTTTAAGACCTACTTACCATGAGCTCTGAGGTGGTGATGTATGCTTCTTCACAAGTCAGTGTGATTTCAGCTGCATTTAAAAATGATCTATTTATAATCATCACAAAGAGTTTAGAGGTCGACCGATAGTGGATTGTACCGATACCGATAACTAGGTTGGAACGCACTTGCCGATAACCGATTAATCGACCGATAGTTTTTAAAATGGATACTGGATAAAAAAAACGTAAGTAAAACAGTGCTGAACTTTATAACAAAAAAACAAAAAAAACAGTACTGATCCATGAAAATGTGCTAAATTAAAAACATATAAATATGAATATTAAAATGAGAAGTTCTAACAACAAATTCTTCAGAAAACAATTTAAACGTTAAAATATTACAGGTCAAATTTGTTTCTTTACCTATAACCTAGAAACATGCATGTACATTTCATAGGTAACACTAAGCAAGTCCTTATGCAACAAGGATGTATTAGCTCACACATGAACTATATGCATTATGCAATATACATTGAATATTGTATGTATTAATATGAGCAATACAATTGTACCTTGATCATTCATGTAAGTTCATAGTGCATTAACCAAGGTTAACAGATAAAAAAAAAAAATTAAAACATACATAACATGAAATTAACATACTAACGATGAACAATACTTCCACAGCATTTAGTTAATGTTACCATTTAATATCCAAACATTCAGGGGATTATCTAATAATAAAAAAACAAATGCGTTTCTGCTTTGTTTATGTTTCTGTCGGCAGCATGACGATACAGTTTGCTTTCTCACATCACTAATTTTATATGCAACATTTAGGTCGGACTTGTGTTTTTATCACATTGTTTTAACTGCTTGAGGCACTGCAAATGTTAGCGTCCTCTCAGGTGACAAACATGCACACTGCTGTTCTTTACCTGTAATGCAGCATCTACTTAAGAAATGAATTATTTTATAATGATTTGGCAACAAGTACTGTAGTGCTCTGTATTCATACCGTTTCGCTGTCATATGATATGCCAGCGCTCTCCGTGCAGCGAGCATGAAGCCTCACGTGTGAATGTAAACACTACAGATTTGCGCAAAACTTTTGCGATATTTTCTAAAAGTCGATAAAAAATATTGCAAAATGACGGCG
The DNA here is from genome assembly GCA_023566225.1 of Romanogobio albipinnatus. Lineage (NCBI taxonomy): Eukaryota > Metazoa > Chordata > Actinopteri > Cypriniformes > Gobionidae > Romanogobio > Romanogobio albipinnatus. The sequence continues at coordinate 14,517,829 of CM042243.1, forward strand.
TTTCCATTAACTGATGTTATGCGACTAAAACCATTTTTTTCCCTCTCGTGATAAATCGTTCCAAAAATCATGGTACGTATGTTGTTAGGTTTATGTATAGCCCAGCCACCGCACGCCATTTTTTTTAATGAGACGTGTGTGTTATCCAAGCACTGATGGCAAGGAAAGCACCTTATACTTGAGCGGCACACATGAGGTGTTATGATACATTGTGGCATTTTTTATTCTATTGTTTTTTATGAGTTTAATAAAGAACTCGTCTTCTGTCCAAACATACCATCATCTATAAAGAATGATCGACTTTTACATACGCCAGATTATTGTGACGCATTGCCACATACAGAGATGAGCGAAAAGTTTGAATTTGCATGGTGGTAACTCGAAGGCTTTTTTTTTACCACTTGGCTTGGAATTTCGTTTGTTGTAAATATAAACAGAATTTAGAAATGCTTTTGAAATGAAAAACCTTGCGTTTAATAAACAAAATATATTTTTGAAATGAAGACAGCATTTGGAGTGGAGTGCAAAAAAATCCGTTCCCTGAGTCCACGGCCTTTGCTGTTATTGAGTGTACACAAATAAAAGTAGACAGTTTACTGTTTATAATTATGTCTTGCACTTAGCCGATCTGTATGGCTAAAAATGACGGAGTATTGTGAGTTGTTTGCGCTGGAATAAGGAAAAAATCCATCAGAAGGCGACGACGACGACGACGACGACTTTGTCGGACAGAGGGTTAAAGAAAACGTAGCCTATTTAGTTTCATATAGTTACGCTATGTCTAAATATTATAATCTTTTAATTTCATATGTTGATTATGAAAAGTGAGCAGCATGAGTAAGGCACATAATCAGATGCGCATATGTCTGGGGACATGGATTTTGAGCATTTCATTGAATGGTGTTTTCTAGAAAGTCTTTCTTTAAAATTAATTTCGTTTTGTATAAATTGTATTTTAATTTTGATCAATGTTTAATCAACTATTTGGCTGTATATTTAATAAATAAGAAGCAAACCAAGATCGTCGGGAATGGATTGACGTGCTGGCCTGTTTCGGCTGAAACTATAGTCTTTCTGTTTTAATACATTTCTTGAATATATGTCTTAATTACAGTAGGCCTATAGATAGTAATGATATTTGTGATTGCACCGGGGTCCGTCATTATAAAGTTACGCCACTTTCCTTATTAGGAGAAAATATGTCGTTTTAACGACGTAAGATCTCGTTATTAGACATACTTGAGTGGGGGAAAAAAAATCATATGTAGGCCCTGTGTGAGAGCAATGCATGACCGTACCAGGTGACCTGTAAATGCGAAAAAAACTGTTTCCATTGCAGTTTATTTCCTTTTTCGAATTGCCTGAAAAACCACCTCATGCAAGCGTAAAAACCTTTTTGCAATATATGGGAGTTTTTGCGAAATTGACACGTTTCCATTGGGCGTATTCGCAATTTCAATTTGCGCAATTTGAAGGGTAATGGAAACGCGGCTAGTGATCTTTTTTTTCCGCCTCTAGAGGCCGCTCTCGTGCTATATAAATGCCTAACAGACCCTTCTCAGAGCTCGTGCACTGTGTAATGACAGTGCTCCAGCAACGGACGCAACCGGAAAAACTATCGGTGTGGATTTTTGCCGATAACCGATTGCTCCACCAATCAACTATCAGTGCCGATCAATCGGTCGACCTCTAAAAGAGTTACCATGAAAAACTGTTCTGAGGGAACTCACAAGTGACCCTCTCCCATAAAGCATTGTGCATTGTCCTGTAATCAAATAAATATCTAACTACTTGTATTTTTATATACATCAGAACATTTTGAGATTAACTTATTTTTTATTTATGAGTTATATTAGTTTTATATTGTATAATTATAGTCATTTAATCATAATTTAAGTTCCCAGTTTTGTAGCTTTGCCTTGTTTTTCAGATCGACAAACACCTTTTTTGCTTCAAATGAAAGGTTGTTGGAGCTGGCTGGCTTGGTTCATGGCTTTAAACTCTTTACTGAGGAACTTTTTCAAATCCCTATAGAGAAAATGAATGAGAAAATTATTTCCTGAACCAAGGCCACTGAAGAAGTGGGTGGTCACTGTTGCGGCCTTTTGCAAAGACAATTAAGCAAGGACTGCACTTTGACTATTAAACTTTGGCATAGAAAGTCAGAAATGCAGAAGCGAAATCTTAAGATATGAAAGAAGGACTGAAAGTCGTATTTTACGAGGCCTTTCAGCACATCACTGAATGTGCTCAGAGTAGAACTTCAGCATATCTCAGCATCTCAAATCAGCACAGGATTCATGGTGTTCATTACTCTCCTTATCTTCCTTACTTATACTAGGCCAAATAGAACTAGGTTATATTTGGTTTAGGATGAACGACCAAAAGTGTGTGACCGTGTATCAGAGAAAAAGTGCTTCAAAACAGTAAATAAATAAATACACTGCAGTCAGTCTACATTTGTACCAGCTTGTTCTGTCAAGCTGATTTCTCCTGAGATCTCCATCTCATAAATGTTTGATGAGGTGCTGATGATTCTTACCAAAATGGTCGTCTTTCATATTTCAGTGTATATATGTCAGACAGATGTTTTACCTGTAATCTGTGCAATCTCAGTTCTGTAACACAAAGAAAAGGGAAAAAACACTGCTACGCCAATAAATAAAACCACAGCCTTTCTCGATACCTCAGTATCAGTTTTTTTCTGTGTCATATTTATTATATAACACTGTAACATGACAGAATAATGCTCTTTATCATATGGTCCTTCGGCCCCTTCTTCAGTGCAAGCCTATGGGAATTCTATTGTTTTAGCATCCACCAGGTGAAAATCGTCTCTGCAAAATGTCATACAATTTGAGGTAACATTCATGTCCGTTTACACAAACGGCATGCCGGGTTTGGGCAGACCTCTACCCTAAGTATGAGCAATGCCGTAAAGGGATAGTTCACCCAAAAATGAAAATTAGCCCACGATTTATATCAGAGTTATATTAAAAATCTCCTGGCTCTTCCAAGCTTTATAATGGCACTCAAGCCATCCTAGGTGTATATATGACATTCTTCTTTCAGACGAATACAATTGGAGTTCCAAGCAATTATAATCCAAGCATTATAATGGCAGCCCAAATTTTGAAGCCCAAAATAGTGCATCCATCCATTATAAAAGTACTCCACACGGCTCCAGGGGGTTAATAAAGGCCTAAATATCAATCATATTTAACACGTTATAAAGTAAAATATATATCGCTTCCGCCAGACCGCCTTCCGTATTCAACAAAAAAAGTGGAAATGCCGTGATGCATGTCGTCAGACAGCGTAATCGCTTTGAACTGCAAGAGGTGCTACACTTTATTTGCCTTTATTAACCTCCCGGAGCCATGTGGAGTACTTTTATAATGGATGGATACACTTTTTTGGGCTTAATTTTGGGCTGCCGTTATAATGCTTGGATTAGCCATGATATTTTTTTAATATAATGTCCTATACACCTAAGATGGCTTGAGGGTGAGTAAATTATGGGATCATTTTCATTTTTGAGTGACCTATCCCTTTAACAAACACCACTGCTGCCATGTTATTGAGTCTGTCAGTCAATTTGCTAAATAGCTCAATGAATGCAGAAAACCAGATTGATTTACACTGTTGGTTTTATTGAGAGGTTCTGTGGGCATGTTAAATATAACAAAATAACAAAACATATCTGCTAAGAAAATCAAAAACAATCTTATGTTTTGTTTTAGCACAAATATAGGTCACACCTTTTATGAACATCCACAGAGTTATATGAGCAAAGCAGAAGAGAACCAAATCATTTGAATTCAAGGCATCACAGTTGTTTTGACATTATTCAGATTTATTCTGTCAGGCTTGATATGTCTATAGTCTAAGCCAGTGGAACTGCTTGTGTAGTAAACACTGTGGTTAATGGCAGTCATGCACCACATGACGATACTTTAATCCCGCCAAACTGAATCATGGCTCGGGTATGTGTAAGGTTGTCAAGGTTTATCACGGATTGCAGAATGTGCAAAAATAATTGTCCGCCATTCTCTTTCCACAGGGTTTACACAAATGATTATACAGTATGGCGGAAACTGACACCTCTAAGAATGGAGTAGGCAAGATATCATTCTCAATACCTCACCCTGACAAGTCTGCTCTAAATTCATATTGTCACATAGTTCACCCAAAAATGGAAATTGTCATTATTTACTCACCCTTGTGTCATTTCAAACATGTATGCTGGTATCTGTGGAACACAAAATGAGAATATTTGTAGAACCTTATTCTAGTTCATTTGATGTAAAAGCCTGCATGAAGATTCTTCAAAATTCTAAGATTAAAAGTAAAAGCATACATGTCTGAAATGGGGTTGCGTAAATAATGACAATTTACATTTTTGGGTGAACTTTTTCTTTAAAATATGACTAGGCTGCTGACTAGGCACATTTCCCAGTGGAGAAAAAAACCCCTAAACCTCTGAATTTCCTCAAGAAACCAGCATTGTTCATTTCAACAAGGATCAGCGGATCTGTGCAGAAGTCTCAGAAAAAAAGTTTGCTTTAGCTGTAAGCAGCAGAAATATTTTTGCATTCGTCTCGGTTATGCTGACAGAAATAACAATGCCGATTTCTTTGATAAATTTCAGAGGAGTATGAAAGCAACTTGCAGGATTTTTGAGGCGAGTTTCTATAGTTTGAGTTCTCTTTCACCCAAGGAGCTGAAGCAATCTTCTACAGCCTGCTCTGAGACCTCAGACAGGGTAGAAGGTTTCCACTTTGGACTCTGGTCTTTATCGATTAGAACTGCGAGTAGAGAGAGGGGGAAAAAAAAATCTGTCAGTTATGCACTGACCTTTCTCTGGGGAAAAAAAAAACAGTCAGGTGAGTGGTGGTGGCCAATAATGTCATACAAGTAAGAGCACATGAGGCACTTTAATTTTAAAGGAACACTCCACTATTTGCCAAGTGCCCTAGAGTTAAACAGTTGAGTTTTAACGTTTTCTAATCCATTCAGCCGATCTCTGGATCTGGCGGTAGCACTTTTAGCATAGTTTAGCATAGATCATTGAATCTGATTAGATTGTTAGAACATATTTACATAGAACATTTATGCATTTGGCAGACGCTTTTATCCAAAGCGACTTACAGTGCACTTATTACAGGGACAATCCCCCTGGAGCAACGTGGAGGAAAGTGCCTTGCTCAAGGACACACTGGTGGTGACTGCTGGGATTGAACCAGCAACCTTCTGCATATCAGTTCAGTGGTTTAACCCACTGGACCACCATCTCCATGACTGTTAGCATCTCGCTCAAAAATGACCAAAGAGTTTCAATATTTTTCCTATTTAAAACTTGACTCATCTGTAGTTGCATCGTGTACTAATCTAAGACCAACGGAAAATGAAAAGTTGTGATTTTCTAGGCCGATATGGCTAGGAACTATTTTCTCATTCCTGCGTAATAATCAAGGAACTTTGCTGCCATACCATGGGTGCAGCAGGCGCAATGATATTACACAGCGCCTGAAAATAGTCCCCAGCACGCAGGTGCAAGCAGGTTGTCACGGTGGTTATGTTGATGGAAGTTAGCCTATTTTCAAAAATAGTGGAGTGTTCCTTTAAACACTCTACACTGTATTGTTACCATTAACGGACATTATTAGATAATTTTTTTAAGAAGTCTTTAAAATTCTAAATCAGTTCCTGAATTTAAATTGAATTGAGGATGCAAACAGGATGTGGAACTGTAATTTGAAAATTGTAATAAAAAATAGTTTTAAATAACACACATGAATTACAATGCTATCATGAACACATGGGATATTTCCAGAAAGGAGATTGAAAGGCCATTTATAGAAATTTGTATGTAAATTCCTCTTTGTCATTCAAATTCAAACCACACACACACACACACACACACACACACACACACACACACACACACACACACACACACACACACACACCTTATATATAGTGTGTGTACAGTAAGTGTTACATTTAGTAAATTACAAAACTTTCATATTATGGATTACTGTGGGGGAACAGTATTTCCCAGAATGCTTTAATTTACAAAAATGTAATGTCTTCGAATTTGAATGACACAGAGGAATTTACTGTTACAAATTCAAATTGAATTCAACATCCCGTGGGTGTGGCCAATTCCATTCAAATTTCAAACCATGACTTGAAAGGGAGTCAATTCTTAAAATTAAATTTGGTCCAAACCTTTAACTGATTTGGTACACCTTATATACGGTTTATCGATAGGAACAAATGTACTAATATGTGAATTTCTAAAGAAATGTCCATCTTACCTGCTCTGACTCCTTCATAAAAATCATGGCCTCTCTGCAAAGAAAGAGTAAAAACTCATGACATGAATAACACAAATAATTCCCCTAAACTAATAAGTGGCATGAAAAGCACCAACACAGCTGTAGCTGATTTGATTTAGGTAATGATAAAGCATGGCATGCATAAAATTGCATTACATACCATACAGGCCTGACTGAGTCTGTACTCCATCACCAGCACCTCCTGCAAACTCATTCTCGCTCCTTCCTGAATCTGCCTCAAAGTTAACTTCAGAGAGGTTGGTGACATTTTGGCCAGAATCTGTAAAATTCAATAGAAAAATCCAAATCTCGTTAATGAAAAATAAAATTTGCATGTTGCATAGAGTTTGCATGTTCTCCCTTCGTCAGAGTGGGTTTCCTCCGGGTGCTCCGGTTTCCCCCCACACAGTCCAAAGACATGCAGGTTAGGTGGATTGGATATGCCAAATTGGCCACAGGAGCGTGTGTGAGTGTGTTCCAGCACTCTCAGTGCTGGGTTCCGTCAGGAAGGGCATCCGGCGTAGAACATGTGCCAAATCGAATGTGTGTGTGCGCGGATAATTCCAATGAAGCGATCCCTGCAAATGAGCAGGACTAACGCTGGGAAAATACAGTGGGGAGAACAAGTATTTGATACACTGCCGATTTTGCAGGTTTGCCCACTTACAATGCATGTAGAAGTCTGTAATTTTTATCATAGGTACATTTCAGGTACATAGGGCAGCAGTGGCTCAGTGGTTCATGTAGGTTGACGGTTCGATCCCCGGTTCCACCTGACCAAGTGTCGAGATGTCCATGAGCAAGACCCCTAACCCCAGCTGCTCCCGACGAGCTGGATGGCACCTTGCATGGCTGACACCACCGTCGGTGTATGAATGAGTGAATGTGAGTCTGTTAAAAGCGCTATATAAATGCAGTCCATTTACCATTTACTTCAACAACAAAAATCCAGAAAATCACATTGTATGATTTTTAAGTAATTCATTTGCATTTTATTGCATGACATTCTGAAAAAGCAGAACTTAATATTTGGTACAGAAACTTTTGTTTGCAATTACAGAGATCATAGATTTCCTGTAGTTCTTGACCAGGTTTGCACACACTGCAGCAGGGATTTTGGCCCACTCCTCCATACAGATCTTCTCCAGATCCTTCAGGTTTCGGGGCTGTCACTGGGCAATACGGACTTTCAGTTCCCTCCAAAGATTTTCTATTGGGTTCAGGTCTGGAGACTGGCTAGGCCACTCCAGGACCTTGAGATGCTTCTTATGGAGCTACTCCTTAGTTTCCCAGGCTGTGTGTTTCGGGTCGTTGTCATGCTGGAAGACCCAGCCACGACCCATCTTCAATGCTCTTACTGAGGGAAGGAGGTTGTTGGCCAATCTCGCGATACAAGGCCCCATCCATCCTCCCCTCAATACGGTGCAGTCGTCCTGTCCCCTTTGCAGAAAAGCATCCCCAAAGAATGATGTTTCCACCTTCATGCTTCACGGTTGGGATGGTGTTCTTGGGGTTGTACTCATCCTTCTTCTTCCTCCAAACACGGCGAGTGGAGATCAGACCAAAAAGCTCTATTTTTGTCTCATCAGACCACATCCCCTTCTCCCATTCCTCCTCTGGATCATCCAGATGGTCACTGGCAAACTTCAGACGGGCCTGGACATGCGCTGGCTTGAGCAGGGGGACCTTGCGTGTGCTGCAGGATTTGAATCCATGACGGCGTAGTGTGTTACTAATGGTTTTCTTTGAGACTGTGGTCCCAGCTCTCTTCAGGTCATTGACCAGGTCCTGCCGTGTAGTTCTGGGCTGATCCCTCACTTTCCTAATGATCATTGATGCCCCTGAGATCTTGCATGGTGCCCCAGACAGAGGGAGATTGACCGTCATCTTGAACTTCTTCCATTTTCTAATAATTGTGCCAACAGTTGTTGCCTTCTCACCAAGCTGCTTGCCTATTGTCCTGTAGCCCATCCCAGCCTTGTGCAGGTCTACAATTTTATCCCAGATGTCCTTACACAGCTCTCTGGTCTGGGCCATTGTGGAGAGGTTGGAGTCTGTCTGATTGAGTGTGTGGACAGGTGTCTTTTATACAGGTAACAAGTTCAAACAGGTGCAGTTAATACAGGTAATGAGTGGAGAACCGGAGGGCTTCTTAAAGAAAAACTAACAGGTTTTTGTTTTAGATTCCGTCTCACAGTTGAAGAGTACCTAGTAGGAAAACCTGCAAAATCGGCAGTGTATCAAATACTTGTTCTCCCCACTTTATATAGTGTGCTGTGAGCCGGGAAGGACATGAAATGGTCCACACTTTAGGTACAAACAGGGAGGTTACATAACGGTAATGGCCAAGTGTCCTGTTGAGAAAAAACGGCCCCATGTGAGCAGAGGACCAGTCAATGAACAGTCTCGTGGTTAGAGAGAACCTTACATGACCTGCTCTGACATAAAACCTCACATTCAATGCAAACAGCATGTTCTTCTGTTTATATCAGTGTCAAGTATTGTGGATTATTATATAAGTATTGTAACTTTGTTTAGGTGATGAAAGGACAAAACAGGAAACAAAATGTCAGTTAAAAAATAGCAGTCCACACATTTACTGAGCAACAGCAAATGTACATTTTCAACAATGAAACGTCACAATGTCAAACATCAATTTCCTTTCTACAGCTCACTCTAAACAAAGTGATGCATGGCAAAGTAGCGCTATGGGAGGAAAAACAGAATGGCTTTGAAATACTAATGAGGTATAATATGATTCAGGGCCCATTACGTAATACGAGAGAGGGTTTGCATGCAGCAGAGAGCATGCAGACCTCAAACGAGAACCCATACACGTTCATTTTGTTTACCTCGCCAAATATCCCGGAAACCATCACACTCTTTTATCCAGCTGCATGAACAGGATGTGGAAACACTCCTGTATAAAGAATAACAAGCCAAACACTGCCACAGCCTTCCCTATTCATTGCAGGGTCATTTTATGAAGTTCATAAAAATATCACTTGCACTTGGGACTTGGAATGAATAAACGGCTCGCCTTCATGCTCATCTTCAATAAGATTTTTTATGTTTTTTGATAGGGATGGGCGATATGTACTTACAAATATATCACAATATTTTCTGGTATTTATTGCGATAACTATATCAATGACAATATTAATTTAGTACCATTCCCCATGTTTTTGGCTACAAGTGAGAGCTGCATGCATTCTTGAGAGCCTCAGAAAAACAAACCTTGATCTAAAGTAAAACATACCCATCATCAATAGGCTCCTATAATAAACAAAGTACATAAAAGAATAATAAAAAAAACTGTACAAATCCAAACACCAGCCTTTTCAGAAATGGAAATGTTGCAGATATATTTTTCTTCTGTAAAAGTGCAGTAATGTCTAAATAGGGCAACGGATCGCTTGACAAAGAGCGAATCTCTCAAGCATTCAGTCCGAGTGCTCAGCGAGTGAAAATGTATGTGTGTACAGGTTTCAGATTGTAGAGGTAGCTCCTCGTTTAGCTATAAACTCCTCCGCAGCTTCCGCCATAGCGGTTTTCGCTCTGTCTGAGCTGCGAACGGGTCGCGTCATCAACTAGGCTTTACCGTTATTATCGCGCGAAAACTAGTTCTTATCATGGGGGGAATTTTTACCAGTATATCGCAAACGATAAGATATCGCCCATTTTTGAAAGAAGTCTCTTATGTTCATCCAGGCTGCATTCATTTGATCATAAATACAGCAAAAAGAGTAATATTGTCAAATATCATTACAATTGACTGTTTTCTATTTTAAAATGTAATTTATTCCCGTGATGGCAAAGCTGATTTTTTTAGAGTCCATTACTCCAGTGTCACATGATTCTTCAGTGCTCAAGTAACATTTATTATTATTAGTGTTGAAAAAGTTGTTGCTTCATTTTTTAATGAAATATCTACTTATTAAACCATCAATATAAAGTTCAAAGTTCAAAACAACAGCATTTATATGAAATATGAATCGCTTTTTTTCAAGGTGTTGCATCATTGTCGAATATATTAACCAATTCAGCTCATTAAAACAAATTTTAATATTACATGTATGACACTTGAAAAAATAACTGTGGGTTCGGTACAGGTCTTGCCTGTATTCTAATTATTCTGAATTAATTTGTTCAAAAAAGAAAATGTGAAAATTCTGTCAATTTATTCACCTCGTGTTGTGTCAAACCTGTATAACCTTTCTTTTTTCTGTAAAACACAAATGGTAAGAATATCCTGACCATTCTTTTCCATATAATGAAAGTGAATGAGGACTGGGGCTGTAAAACTTCTAAGTAACAAACAACATCATAAAAGTGGTCTAAATGAAAAGTATGCACTATATTCCATAGACTTCTGAATTCTTAAGTTTTGAGTGAGGACAAGACCGGAATATAAATTGTTAATCATAACATTTCTGTTCACGGAAGAAAGAAATTCTTAAGGGTTTGGAAATTACATTAGGGTGAGTAAATGGTTTTCACTTTTGGGTGAACATTTTTTTTTAAATAATATGTTAAATCACCATCCCTGGATTTACCTGAGTCTGTTTGAGTGCAAAAGCAGAGCCATCTTTCTTAAGATTCTCCATGATCTCCTCCACACTTCCAGCTGAAAAGAGCCTGAAACAATAGAACAATAACGAAATAAACAGGGTCAGTCCTTGCATCATTTTCAAACAGGCAAGCCAAATTAGCCATCAGATTTAATCCTGGAACAGCATATTAGTGCAGCAATCAACTGAGGTTACTCAAGGCTCATATGCAATGCAGTCAAACGCCATAAAAACAGGTAAACAAGGGGTACAGGCTCATTAATAATTTGTTACGCTAGTAAACACTCAATCCCCCAGAAGGAAAGGCAATGCGAAGACAATGCTGCACACACTCCGGTCACGGTGGAAACCACGTTTTGAAGCGTATCCAGTGTTAATCAGTTTGATCATTTCAGGCCTTTGATCAACATACCCAACTTTTCCCCTGCACATTAAATTATGGGCCTTTCAGAGTAGCAAAAATTGCCTGGAAGCCTCAAAGCTTTACCAGCACCTGAAGGCTAAAGCTTATCCAGTGAAACAGACACAAACCCAGAAGTATAACTAATCGGTTCCAAAAGTGTGAAGTCTACTGATGTCAAGCCAGCACGGTTCCTGCAGGTGATTTAGACAGAGTGACCACGCTGTCACAGTCTCTGTATGCAGAACAGTGTGATACATAATCATTTATACTTAAATATTACAGGTTAAATTCAATGATGATTAATACTAGGGCTGGGAGATTCAAAAGTACATAAAGGTCAGTCATTTTTTGTTGTTGATGAAATGAATCGATTTATAATAGATTAATTCATCAAAAGTGACAGTACAGGCATTTATAATGTTACAAACTATTTCTATTTTAAAAAGACAAGGCAGGTTTATTTATATAGCACATTTCACACACAGTAGTAATTCAAAGTGCATTACACAGAAAAGGAATTAAAATATTCATAAGAAATACAAATATAACTTGAATCACCCTTATCTGGAGTGGAAGAAAATAGTGTCATTTTTGCTGTTCTTTTGAACTTTCTATTAATCAAAGAATCCCGACATTGATAATAATCATAAATGTTTCTTGAGCACCAAATCAGCATATTAAAATCATGTGAAACTGAAGCCTGGAGTAATGATGATGAAAATGTAACTTTGCCATCACAGAAATAAATTACATTTTAAAATATATTAAAATATTCAACCTAGAATATTCTTATAATAAAATATAATTCCCAAAAAATAAATATTCATACAATACTTAAACTACTTTTTTTAACAACTCTTGAAAAATAAATAAATGTGAAAATGGGTGCTTGTCCATACTGGCATGATGCTAGAGTATTGTGGGTGGTTGCTAGGGTGTTGCTAGGTACAGTTATTGTTTACAGGCCCAAATCAAAACAAATCACCCCCTAGTCCCCAATTTTAATAGTCCATTAACATTAGCAGGCATCACTAATAACCACACATGGTCAATTCAAAACAGCGTCAGGCTGAAAATTATACTTAAAACCTAATACTTCTGTCCCGTATTTAAAATCTCAGATTCAGAGGGGGAGCTTTAGTTTCATTCTATTCTGGGATAGGCATATGACAGTACAGGAAATGGTTTATGTTTAGGTTTACCTGTCGATGGCCTCTGTCTGTTCTTGCAGAACAAAAGGTTTCTCAGCATCCAGACTGCTCTGAGGAGACATAACAGCAGCTTGTGTTTAGACATTAGCTGAAACACATATACAGTGCTGTATTTCAACCTAGACAACTGCAATCCCCAACTCTCACTGCGTGTGAGTATGTTTGACGCCGTTTTTGTCCAGTCAGAAACCATGGCTGTGTCTGACAGCAGAAAAATGCTTATCAGGCAGTTTACAGAGACAGGAAGGTATCAAGGCAAGTCTGAATTCAATGTTTGTGTCACATTCAGACTACTAAAATGCCTTCATCTGATCAGTTTTTTTTTGCAGATTTAGATGCAACATAGATGCTTCTTCTATCCATAGAAATAGTACTTTAAAGAAGTAAATATACAGCCTCCAGTCTCTAGTGCACCTGAGGTTTACGTACACAGCTCTTTACTAGCTGGCTTCTGTTACACTGTTCTCCTAACCCCCAATCCCACCTGGGTCACGGCACCAATGTAACTGGTCCTACTCTCACTGCTCAGAGTGGAATTAAATATATAAACACACTTCAAACTAACACACTGTTTACAGACTGTTTCAGATCCGGCCCATCTATCATTTTATCATCTGTGTAGGTGTGTGTGGATGGTCGAACTAATTTACTCGGCTCCTAGTGCTTAAAAGCTGTGACATGAATCCCAGTGACATTTAATTTTATGCCTGCTCTAGAGATACACAGACATGAACATCTCTATTTCAATACATTCTCACAGAATCCATGACATGGATTCGCTAATTCACTATTAGAACAATCTGAATACAGAATGGAAGTGTCTATATTCCTCTCTTATCTGCTCAGGTCTGGATACACCCTAACTAATATTTAGTATCAAGCAATCTACAGGCTTCAAAGTGCAATCTTGATGAACAAAGTTGATATAAGTGTATGGTTTTATGGTTTAGTGACGGATGCTGTAGATAAAACTCTCTTTGAAGCAGGAGCATTGCCAGATGTAAATAACATCCAGGGCATGGTCTATTAGTGTCATACCATAATGCAAAGTCTAACTAAATAATTCACAACGTTTGGATTTTTGATTAGGCTACTATCAAGATTTGTTGACAACAGAAGAAAAGAAAAGAACAAAAAGGGTCTGGGAAGGGACTGTAAAAGCTAACATGTTTGTCCGGAGCATGAAAATCGTGTCATCATCAGTCCCTCCCTCTCGAGGATCTCTGGAAAGCTTTGTGATGTAAAGACTACATGAGTCATAATAATTCTCACTTAGACACTCCTGTTCGGCACACACAACTTCACAGCATTAACCACAGATGGCCATAAATCCATACCAACAAACCATTATGAGTGCAATGAGTATAGTAAAACACAGCAGAGGACTTTGAGCTTTTGGAGAGGCTCAGGAATACTCTCACATAGGCCTGTCACAATCATGAATTTTGTGCTGACGATTAAATGTCTTACAAAAAGTTGCTGTTATAAATTATATAATATAATATAATTTTATTAATATAATATAATATAATATAATAAAACGATTTTAATGCACGATGTGGAGGCAAAGAACCTTGGTTGCCTCCACAAAGTGCATTAAAATCATTTAATGCACAGCTAGCCGTGGATTATCCCTCTTATACCACGGTCATTTGCCAGCATTGACAACTTAAAGCTGTTATGGATGTTTGCAGCACAATATTTGACCAGAAGAGTTAAACTGACGGCTATTTTTGTCGGTTATGGCTCATTAAATCTAGCAGTCTCCCTGCTTTGAATTAGACACAGAGATAAAGTAGTGTTTAAGATTACATTTATTTAAATGAATGAATTATAGCATTCATTTGAATTAATTATCGAGAGTGAGAGAAAGAGATGGTTATGCCTGTACTGTAGCCAAGGAGAAATTGAAACAGAGCTGCACTTCATAACCACCTGCCCTAATTATAATGACATTTGAAAAAACTTCTTTCCCAAATTTGAAAATATTTGTCCCAACTTCAAAATGTTGAAGAATGATGCACAAGCTCAATATTTACTTGGCGTAAAGAGAGACTGCATTTCACTAGCAAAATATATCAATTCCTGCCACAAAAAGAGGGAAGAGTCTACCAAACAGAGATGCGTCCATTTACTCACACACACACACACACACACACACACACACACACACACACACACACACACACACACACACACACACACACACACACACACACACACACACACACACACACACACACACACACACACACACACACACACACACACACACACACACACACACACACACACACACGATGTACATACACTTTTTCCCCCCGCTCCCTGTTTTTTCACAATTGTTCAATACTTCTACTTTGTTCATTTTTATTTTATTTATATTTTCATGCTCATATAAATGCTTTGGCAATACAATGTTCAATTTGTCATGCCAATAAAGCGCTTTTGAATTGAATTAGAGTGAGAGAGAGAGAGAGAGAGAGAGAGAGAGAGAGAGATTCATACCTGTGTCTGTTGTGTCTGTTCTGTGTCTGTAAGTTTAATTACTTAAAAATAGTGATGTAACCCCCTCGTTGCTGAGAAATATAATGTAGCAATTCAATAGCAAAGCTTTTTTATTACTGAAAGTCGCAGGGCAGCGTTAATAACAAGTTTCTGTGCTCCTGAATGTTTCTGTGTATGCGTAGGCGCAGCGCGATCTCCGCTCTCTGTGTGCGAGTGACTTCAATGAAAATGAATATAGAACAGTGATTAAACAGACTTGGAACTGTGCATTAAACAGTTTTATTGCATACCTTCCAGCCAATCAGAATCGGGTATTCAGACAGACCATGGTATAATATAATTAACCCACAAGCCATAATTTAGTTTGAGGGAAGACCTTTTTTAGTATTCTTCATTCTTTACTCCCAGACAAGATTATAACTCCACTTCTCCCTTCCACACACCGCATTTTGACGGTACTTCTTTAAGCACCTACATTTCTCTTATTTGGCTAGCAAAATGTGATTGAAATTTAAACTGCACAATTATTGCGGTTATCTAAAATAATTGTTATTAGATCGAATAACCATGATCAGATGATTAATCAATAACTACAACAGGCCTAGTCTCACAGAACACATTTTCTATATTAATTATTTTATTTTAGTATATTGTAACGTGTAATATAAGTTGTATTATTGTAATAATTATTAATATAATTGCATGACTTTCTTCTGTGGAACACAAAAAATGACATACTGTGCAATTCAATGGGGTTCAATGTTCTTGATACCGGACCGGTTTGGAACTACACAAGGCTGTTAATTTTTTTGGTGAACTATCCATTTAATGAGAGAAAATCTTCCACGTGTCGCCACATGGCATTTCATTTTAACCATATAAAGCTGCACTAAAAGCAGATCCATCAGTGTTGTATACTGTGGCTATGGTAACTGATTATACAAGCCCACCACTGTAGAGAAACTGCAGGCACTGAGGCTGTAAAAGTCTGCACAGACCGTTTTAAATAGTCAAGTCTGTCTCTGCCACATACCTGTTTTTGATAAGAATCCAGTAGTTGGGCCACATCGCTGATAGATGGAGACTTCATGTCAACAAGATCTTTCTCAAGAGATGCAATCTGATAGGAGAGAAAAAATTGGAAAATTTCTTAAACTCACAGGTAGAAAAAAATCTAGTGGATCTAAAATCAGAAACTGAAGAGCAGAGAAGGGAATTTGTTGTTTACAACAGGACTTTTTTACAAGGTGTTTCCTGATGGTAACTGGAGGGGCACAGAGAAACAATATAAAACAACAGCTCTGATCCAAAACATAGTTTGCTGCCTTGCAGGATAGCCTTTTAAGGCACCACAAGTGAGTTCTCAACATTAGCTCTTTCCCCGCCAGCCACTGCCAGGGTTTTTGATCATTTTCACAAAAATGTAATGGCCCATATAATATTTTGTTGTATGAATATCTGAGTATCATGCAATATATATATATAAAAAAAGCGCAGACCCTCTGCTTTTAAACAAAAAAAACCCTGTTTTATTCCTGCATTCCTTTTTTATCAAAACTTAAATATGGGTAAGTTTCATTAAAAAAGCAACATTTTGAACAAAAAGCTGAAGAAAAAAAGGTTTTGTCAAAGACTACATCCAGATCAGATTGAAATAGATAGAGTCCATCAACAACCATAGCCTGGTACTTTCATACATTTCATTTGTACAGAGAGTCTGGCCACTCTCCATTGACATGCGTTAACTTCCTTGAAGGCGGGTACTCTGTTGAAGTTTAAAACTATTGGATCTGCCCACAGCCAATCGCTAACGTTTGGTCGTGACGTATGTCATCTCAAACTATCGCACGACATCAACGTCATCGTTCTCAGCCACTCCCTCTGTTCACTGATTGGACCGGTAAAAATTTGATCGGAGAAAACCAGAGAATATACGGCAATCCCACACCGAGTAATGAAGGAAAATTAAAATTGAGCGGAAGTAGGAGGGCGGAGCCAGGCTACAACACCCCTACTGCTTGTACAGTGGTATATAGCTCGTCCTGGGTCAACATTTCATTCAGTAACATTAGGCAGTTTTTATTTATATGATGTTTAATGTTGATGATCACGTTATTTTACATATGCATCTGCTTACATACGATCACTTGTTTTTTCTTCTTCGCCTGTGTTTTGATCAGGAGATTCTGTACTCATTCAAAAGATGTGTAATAGCTCCCCTAGCGCATAACAGTGAAAACACGGAAACTCTCACAAATAATGGAAAATTCTGTGTTTGGCGGGGAAAGAGTTAGGATACCACCTTCTGCCCTCATGCAAAACTTTTCTAATGGAATGATTTTGTTCAAGAATTTTTGCAGAGCAACAGTAAATGTAACACCTTAAGTAATGCACTGCAACAATGTTTGTGAAAAATCCCATCTAAGATGGCGAGAGAAATGTTGAACTGTTTTTCATTCAATAACGGAGAATACCAATTAAAACAAGTTCAGTGTGGTGTGTATTGGTCAAGCCACATAACTAGGGCTGAAACAATTCATCGAGTTACTTGATTAACTCGATTACAAAAATTCCTTGAGGCAAAAAGTCTGCCTCGAAGCCTCGTTAAATTCCTATGACGCGCACTATACGCGCAGGGATCTGATTCACACGGACCGCTGTTCAATGTTCAGGAAGCACACCATAGCGCGTGATACATTTTGAATTTAGTTGGTGCGATGGCGGAGAGTAAAGATGTCCATAAACGGCAGAGAATGTCTAAAGTTTGGGATCATTACATTCTTAAAAAATAAGAGTGCATAAGGTATCTACATAAGGTGCAATGTGTCTACAGCAAAGTAGACCTGGCATTCCACAGCAGTACGACTTCAATGGTAACGTAGCCTAAGCCTATACATTGATGTTCGCTGATTTTAATCCCATACTGTATTTGTAGCGATGTCATGATGCGGTATGACTAGATATGTTTAGCTCTGATGTTTTTAAGTAGTAAACGTATTCACGTTCAATTGCAAGAGAGTATAGCTTTAAAAAAAGAACCCCTTCTCACACACACACACACAGGCATGTACCCTCGTCTCTCTCACGCGCCAGTCAGACCAATCGCGGCAATGCATCACATATGCTTAAACTTTTATGTAGCCATGCAACAATAATTTCAGCATGCATTCACTGTATACACCAGGACGTGATGTTGTGAAGCGATTTTTCGAACGGATGCTTCATCTAAAATGCACCGCAATGCAAGTAATGCAAGCCAAATGCAGCGTTCTATTAAAAATGAATGTATGTATTTCTGCAGGGTTGCCAGGTCCCAGAAATATTTCTAGCCCAATGACAGCTCAAAACCCTCCCAAATGGAATGAAAACTAGCCCAATTTTCCAGTTTTCCAAAGGGCCTAAAAAAAAAAAATATATATATATATATATATATATATATATATACACACACTCACCTAGAGGATTATTAGGAACACCATACTAATACCTGTTTGACCCCCTTTCGCCTTCAGAACTGCCTTAATTCTACGTGGCATTGATTCAACAAGGTGCTGAAAGCATTCTTTAGAAATGTTGGCCCATATTGATAAGATAACATCTTGCAGTTGATGGAGATTTGTGGGATGCACATCCAGGGTACGAAGCTCCCGTTCCACCACATCCCAAAGATGCTCTATTGGGTTGAGATCTGGTGACTGTGGGGGCCATTTTAGTACAGTGAACTCATTGCCATGTTCAAGAAACCAATTTGTGACATGGTGCATTATCCTGCTGGAAGTAGCCATCAGAGGATGGGTACATGGTGGTCATAAAGGGATGGACATGGTCAGAAACGATGCTCAGGTAGGCCGTGGCATTTAAACGATGCCCAATTGGCACTAAGGGGCCTAAAGTGTGTCAAAAAAACATCCCCCACACCATTACACCACCACCACCAGCCTGCACAGTGGTAACAAGACATGATGGATCCATGTTCTCATTCTGTTTACGCCAAATTCTGACTCTACCATCTGAATGTCTCAACAGAAATCGAGACTCATCAGACCAGGCAACATTTTTCCAGTCTTCAATTGTCCAATTTTGGTGAGCTTGTGCAAATTGTAGCCTCTTTTTCCTATTTGTAGTGGAGATGAGTGGTACCCGGTGGGGTCTTCTGTCTCAAGGTTGTGCGTGTTGTGGCTTCACAAATGCTTTGCTGCATACCTCGGTTGTAACGAGTGGTTATTTCAGTCAAAGTTGCTCTTCTATCAGCTTGAATCAGTCGGCCCATTCTCCTCTGACCTCTAGCACCAACAAGGCATTTTCGCACACAGGACTGCCGCATACTGGATGTTTTTCCCTTTTCACACCATTCTTTGTAAACCCTAGTAATGGTTGTGCGTGAAAATCCCAGTAACTGAGCAGATTGTGAAATACTCAGACCGGCCCATCTGGCACCAACAACCATGCCACGCTCAAAATTGCTTAAATCACCTTTCTTTCCCATTCTGACATTCAGTTTGGAGTTTAGGAGATTGTCTTGACCAGGACCACACCCCTAAATGCATTGAAGCAACTGCCATGTGATTGGTTGATTAGATAATTGCATTAATGAGAAATTGGACAGGTGTTCCTAATAATCCTTTAGGTGAGTGTGTGTATATATATAGAACTATATACAATCTTAGGGCTGTTTTCTTTTAGACATTTGTGCACTCTTCCCCACCTTTCTGAATAGATTTCAGCAGTAAAGAGAGAAAGCATTTGCAGTGATGGTTTTTCTCCATTTACCTGACATTTTATAATTCTGCTTGTTCATCCACGGACAACTGAACCAATGCTTCTACTACAACCATAACTCGTGATGTTACGTCAAATGCACACGTGCAGCAGCAGTTGTTGCCAAGTATTCATTCCCGGGGATCAATACAAACTAATAAACGGTTCCATTTTCATATTTCTTTGCCTGCAATTTTTATGCATTATTTGTTTTGGTTGTTTAAAAACACACACAAAAATCTATCCGATTAATCGATCGATTAAGTGCTAGATTAATCGATTCCAAAAAGAATCGATAGCTGCAGCCCTACACATAGCAAATACACCAAATTCTGTCTAATTAAAAAAGTGGACTATAACTCAACATTTGTATTGGTTTGCTTTTTAGAGCATTATTTATTAGCTTACATACTAGCAACATACGAACACTAATCTCTACTGAAATCAATTGTGAATGGAGTTTCTAGTGAACTTCAGGAGCACTATTTTTGTGTTCTAAATAGATAATTTATGAAGTTCACTCAAGTGTGCCACACGAGTCCTGAAAAATTAAGCCAACGCATCTTGATCGCCCCCAGGTGACTGGATGCAGTATAGGTCATAAACCCCACCCTCTCCATGAAATGTAATAGGACATAGACAAACTAAACAATCAAATTACACTTCAAATATATTTATTTCAAAGATGGTTTCTGTCATTTTAGGCAGTTTTTAATTACGCTTATGTTTGTTCAAGTGTTCATTCTTTAAATAAGTTTGGTTTTTGTTAGTTATTTGATGCTATAAAAACGGGGATGTGACGTTATGATTGACAGCTTCTCTGAGCGAAGTAGTCACTGAGGCACCAACAGACTTTTTCGGGAACTTCGGGAGGAGATTGGAGCTTTAACTTTAATCTCTACATTCCCATAACTGTTTATTTCACAAAAAAAGTTATTGATAAGGTGTGAGTGTGGGCAGGACCTTGATTCACGCTCACTACTTCGCAGACTCTGGGTCCAAGTTGGTACTGCACAGACTCAAGACCAAAGATGTCAGCACCATATTTGGACACTGGCAGCTTCACTTACTTCAGTGGAAGAGAGTGAAGGTGCATCGTCCATCTTTTTTTACGGTCTACGAGTTCACTATTGGAACAAAACTATCCTGTAACTAAGTGGAGTTGCGCTCCAAATGACGTAATATACACTTTGACTATTCTACCATGCAGTGTATGAGGCTTATAAGGGTCTTTTGTCATCACAGTCAGATTCCCAGCCCTTCCCTTCCACTACGTAAGGCAATCTGACAGTTTAGCGCATGAAATCCAAACATTCCACATGTGTTTAGTTTTTTTGGTTAAATAAGTACATCACTCAGGAATTTAAAGTGCACTTTTCTTTTTGAATAAGCATGCAAATTGGGACACATCTTGGGAGAGAGAAACACAAACACAAGAGAGAAAGAGAGGCCTTTATTTTGAAAATGTATTTTGCCGCGAGTGTAGTCTAGCAACTCTCGGTAGACCTGAGAGCTGGAAAAACTAAACTCTGGTCAGGCCAATCACAGCGTGTGTAGAGTCGGTGGACGGGCTTAACATAATGACGGCACGTCACAGCAGAGTTGCAGAAGTTCTGCGTGCTACTCGTAAACAAAGAAGCTGGCGAACAGCGGTCTTTTGAATCGGCTTTGGTCGCGACTCTGGAAGACTTGGAGTTAAGCTTTACTTTGAGAAAAGAACAAAGAACGGCACTGAAGTCATTCTTAAGAAAAGAAGATATGTTCGAAGTTTTGCCTACTCAACTAACGTTAGCTCCGCGTCACCTTCTTCTTCGCTCTGGTTGGTTGTGGCGCTCATGTCGCTATCCAATTGCGTGCAGAGGGAATTTGAAAGACAACCGTTTATCCCGCCCCTCAGATTGAGCCCTGTCAATGGTGAGTTTCCAGACCCAACATCTTGATGTGGGTCTGGCTTATCAGGCTACTCGGAAAGAGCAATTTTCTGATTTTGGGGGACTAGCAAAAATGTCATGTTTTTCGATTTTTATTTTTAATTTCCATAAGCTTTCTAGGCCTTAAAAATATGGTTGAATGATAACACAGCCTGACTCAATATACAGCTCTGGAAAAAAATTAAGAGACCACATAACATTGAAAAATCAAAGTTAAGTGTTCTCTTTTTTTTTTCCAGAGCTGTATTATTTTCAGATTTATTTTACAAAGCTCATAATTTAAAGTGAATTAGCTCACAACTAGTTCTGCTGTACGAACGAATGCCCTGCCCTCAGAGCCATTTAGTGGTTATTTTTATCACAAGTCACTTCTGTGTGCTGCGTGTATGTCAGATCCTGCTGGTCGTCTGTCCTTGGCCAGGGGATGTGTGTGTGTGCGCAGGCTTGTATGCCCCTCTCTCTCCAGCAGTGCCAAGCCCTGGTCCTCATTTTCACCTCTGGCACATGAACTGGGCATAGTGTCAGTGCTCAGTCGCCCCCTGCTGCCGAAAGTTTGCTGGCAAGCCTGAGAAACGCTGAGTAAGTCTTCTTCTTTCAGTACCTTCTCTCATTTCACCATCAAATGAAAGAACTGCAGCCCAAAAACCCAGGAGGTCATCATTACAGTTTTTTTCCGTTACATCCTCTTGAAACTGTTATAAAACAATTATTTTAAAATAGTTTCTTCTTCTGAATGTGTAAACGCTGCATGGTTTTGTCAATGACTACGTTTACATGTGAACCAATAATTTGATTATTTCCAATAATCAGAATAAGGATTTAATCGTCATACACTGAAAAACAAGTGTGTTGGATTTACATGATTTAATCTTGTACATCAGTCCCACATGAATCAACGAAGTTAAACAAACATAATTTGTTCATGTAACTTCAACATCATTGAATGAAGTCACTCAATTAAGTTGTCTCAAAGTGAATTTTATATGGCTCCCTGGCATGATTCAGGCATTCAATTTCTTATATTTTAATATTTTATATTTATATTTTAATTCACAAAACTGAATTACAATACTGCACTAGCTAGCTGACAAACTTTCAGCAAGCAATAGCACACATAAGCAACTTAAATGCTAACTCTGCTAAACTTCAGCAAAGCAGTTATGACATTAGCTCTACCAGTCCACAGCCTATAAGCAAATACTCCACTCTTCTCCACAATGGTAACCAACTGTAATTTAAATTGTTCTAATAATTCCAAAATAATTTAACATTAAACACTATTACACACTATCAAGAAGCCTCCCCCTTTTCACATCTTGCTCAAAAATACATAAAATAACAACATATACTGTCTCTTGATTTAGCCATATGCAAAGAATGCTGTGAACTAACAAGCCCTGCCAGTTAATGCAACACAAATCATTCATGTAATCTCAACACAAACAAATTAAGTAAACTTACATTTTTACACATATTTAACTGGATTGAACACAATCAAATTAAGTTAGGACAAAATGGATAGCAATCGTATTTATTTATTTAGCTCATTTTAGCAGCAAAAATCTTTTTTTTTTTTCAGGTGTAAGAACCTCTTAATTCTAGTTTACATGCAATTTTCAGTTTTTTCCCTAAGAATTGTGGTTATTTTTACCGCCATTATTTCACATACCCCAATGACGCACAGCACAAATGATTAACTCACATCTTTACCGCTATGTTTACAAATCTGCGCATGACGTCATCCGTGTATGTTAATTACAATTATATTATATATTACAATTAAATATATTTATTACAATTAAAATCATACGCAATTATTTAACTATTGCAATGATTTATTATGCCACTTATATTACTACAATCATGGTTGCTACAATTATGAGCTTAAGTGCATCACTTTGAAATATCGTGTTTACCCGAGGTAAAGTTTAATCGCAATATTGCCTTAATTTAGTTATAATCGCATGAAAAGGGTGTAAATGTAGTTATTGATGCACATATTAATAAATAAACTAACTTTCTATCATGTTTTATATTATATAATAAATACATTTAAATACTAAATTATAAACTACACATTTGTATATAGGCTATTGTTTATATTTTATAAAAATATATAAAATTAACGAAAGCCAATTAGACATGCATAACATTGCTGAAATGAAGTGAACACTGATATTTTACAATATTTACTCAACAGAAAAAAGTGCAATATCTATTCACATCAGTTCGTATCAGTAGACTATGACAAATTGACATGATATATTTATGCCAAATATTGTCATATGAAGTAGCCAATATGTATCAGTCAACTACTAGAGTATATGAATTACCTTCTCAGACTGCACAAAGTGAGTAGCCACCCCGACTCTTTGAACATCTCTTCCTTTGAGGCGAAACCCTGTCAGGGCGAGAAAAAGGCCCAGCTTGCCTGGAAGTCTAGGCAGGAAGTAGCCACCACCAACATCAGGGAACAGACCTATAGAAACAAAACATACAAAACAAAAGCCATTTAGAGCATAAGCTGAAGTAAAAATCTGCCATGAGACATGAGCAATGAGACATGACTTTTAAAGATCAATTTCAGGCCACAGGAGAAAGGAAAATTTGTTAGGGAATTATTACAATTACTCAAGTGATTTCATAAGTAACATCAGAACTGTGACTGAGGAAATAATTGAATAAACAAAATGACTTTGATTATGACTGTGTGAGCTACACTATGTTGCCAAAAGTTTTGGGACGCCTGCCTTTACATGCACATGAACTTTAATGACATCCCATTCTTAATCTGTAGGGTTTATTATGGAGATGGCCCACACTTTACAGCTATAACAGCTTCAACTCTTCTGGGAAGGCTTCCTATAAGGTTTAGGAGTGTGTTTATGGGAATTTTTGACCATTCTTTCAGAAGCGCTGGGACTGATGTTGGACGAGAAGGCCTGGCTCGCAGTCTCCGCTCTAATCCCAAAGGTGTTCTATCGGGTTGAGGTCAGGCCAGGCAAGTTCCTCCACACCAAACTCGCTCATGGTAAATGGTAAAGGGACTGCATTTATATAGCGCTTTTAACAGACCAATGGCCATCCAAAGCGCTTTACCATTGCCTCACATTCACCCATTCACACACCGACGGCGGTGTCTGCCATGCAAGGCACCATCCAGCTCGTCGGGAGCAGCTGGGGTTAGGTGTCTTGCTCATGGACACCTCGACACTTGGTCAGGTGGAACCGGGGATCGAACCACCAACCTTCCGGTTTGTAGACAACCTACATAAACCACTGAGCAACTGCCGCACCACGCTCATCCATGTCTTTATGGACCTTGCTTTATGCACTGGTGCGCAGTCATATTGAAACTGGAAGGGGCCATCCCCAAAAAATTCTTGGTATGCTGAAGCATTAGGAGTTAATTTCACTGGAACTAATGCAGTTCACACTGCCTGATTTTAGCCCAGATTTTGACTTGCCGACAGGTTTTGCAAAATCGTAGACAAATGCCCGAACTCATAGGCAAATCGGTGCTTGTTCACGCGAGTGACAATCACGCCAATTATCAAAGACGTGATCTAAGAGAATCGCCAACGAGTCACCGACGCCCGTGAGATATTTGGCATGCTAAATATCTCGACCTGTCTGCAATTCAAAATCTGCTGTGTGAAATGAGTTCTGACTGAAAATTACATCTGCGATGACATACAGCCAATGAGAGAGCGAGATACAGGGCAGCGGGAAGGAGTTATAGGCCAGAATATTAAATAGATATTATTAAATATATTATATTATATTATATAGATAATATTATTGTGACAAGGTTCGTTGGCTGTGAAAGGAAGAAGGCAGGTCGGGATTCGTGGTTTATTCAAAACTCTTTTCGGGTAACATATAAAGTCGCGCACACAGCGCTCTCAAACTCAATCAGTATAACTTGTTCTCAGTATTCTCTCTCAGCTCCGCTCTCCAGCCACGAGTGCCCAGTCTGTGTCTCTCTCCCTCTTTCCTGTTTGGGGAGCGGCTCTATCCGGTCTCTCCGTGCCAATCACTGCAATCAGACAGGTGTTTATCATTATGCACTTGACCTACTTTCTTACCGCTCGTCTCCTCACTCTCTCCGTCTGTGCAGACCTCGCGAAACCACGCCCTCCTCGCCACAATTATTTATAGATAGAATATTATAGACCAGAAAACTCTGATGCACGCGTGTGTTTGGTTGTGAAACATAGTTTGCGGACGAGACTGTCGGTCATGCAGTGTGAAACCCCCTGTTTCCGATCCATCGTGTAGTGTGAACACAGCAGCGACTGAAAGCTGGCCCAGATAGTCATGCAGTCTGAAAAGAGCAGTGATCAGACAGTCTGAACTCGACATAAGGGGCCAAGCCCAACCCCCGAAAAACAACCCCACACCATAATCCCCCCCTCTACCAAAATGTACACTTTGTACAATGCAGTCAGGAAAGTACTGTTCCCTGGCAACTGCCAAACCCAGACTTGTCAATCGGATTGCCAGACAGAGAAGCGTGATTGGTCACTCTAGAGTCCAGTGGCAGTGTGCTTTACACCACTGCATCTGACGCAGCTGCTCGGCCATGGAAACCCATTCCATGAAGCTCTCTACACACTGTTTTTGAGCTAATCTGAAGGCCACACAAAGTCTGGAGGTCTGTAGCTATTGACTCTGCAGAAAGTTGGTGACTTCTGCATACTGTGAGCCTTAGCATGCGCTGACCCCGCTCTGTGATTTTACGTGGCCTACCACTTCGTGGCTGAGTTTCTATTGTTCCCAATTGCTTGCACTTTGTTATAATACCAATAACAGTTGACTGTGGAATATGTAGTAGTGAGGAAATTTCACAACTGAACTTAGTCCACACGAACATGGGTATTTTCAAAACCGCAGCCTTTTCTATGCGGTTTGGCCGTTCGCCACACGCAAACGGCACATCCGGACACTGAAATAGAACTTTTCTGAAAACTCCTGCCAGGGTGAACATTTTAAAAACCTTTTAGTCTAGTCGTGTGGACAGTGAAACTGTAGATTTTGGCTTGTTACGAAAAAAGTTACGGCAATAACCTTTTTCCAGGCTTCTGATTGGCCAACATGGCTTTATGGTTAGGGTTATGTTGCCACCTGTTGGCTCTTGACAGCGCTTCAAAGCGTGTTTTCATGTGGACACGTTTTAAAAAAAAAAAAAACATGGAAAAAAATACCTGTGTGTGTGTGGACAAGGCCTTATTGCACAGGTATCAACCTATCACAGTACCGCTCTTGAATTCACTGAGAGACCCATTCTTTCACATTCTAGGTGCTTGATTTTATACACCTGTATACCTCTATAGTGTATTTCATAGTAAAAGTCACATAAAACAGAAATTGTTCAAATTGTAGATGCCAATGACCAAACAAATATGATAATGTCAAGGGACCCCCTTACTAAACTATAAATGGAGCTTTACATTTCCATGTACAAAAGACCCATTTATAATGTGTAAGAAAAATGGTGAAGTATAAAGGCAACGTGTTTCCAAAATAAATATTTGGATTTTATATCGTCATTACACGAAAGCCAAAAGATGTGATTAAAAAATACTTGGAAAATATATTTATATCTACCCTTTATCAGAGTTATGTTAGACATATAAACCTGAAGAGAAACATAATCGTAAAAATAAATAAATAATAATAATCATGATTAATCTGCAAAGGTGTCCCTGGCCTTTAGTTTATAAATCCCAAGCATAAAGTTGCTAATAGTTATCAAATGCACTGTTCAGTCTGTAGGATGTGGTTATGAAAAGGCATAGTGCTGTGCTTCGATCTTATTAACCTGATGTGCTTTTTTTTTTTAGTAGCAAGGGCTGAGAAAATGACATCACTTCCCTCATACACACTCAGTATGAGGTACAATTCTGAATAAGGCGCGACAGGATTAAGTCTCCTGACCTGATTCCAGAAGGCAAATGTAATATCATAAATGCAGATTACGTTTGCCATTCACCCAGTTGCTTTGTCTCATGGCCGCACAGTTTTAAGACCCATATTGCCCCTTAATCCATAAGCAGAAGGGGGTGAAAAGGAGGGGTTCAGGCTGGGGGGTTGCATTTTCGGCGCACAGATGGCTGGCACATTGTCAGAGAAGGTGCCACCATGGGTGAATGGCACAGCTCAGCACAAACGGCTCAAGGCTACTGCTACCATGCTGTTCCTGGTGCTTTCCTTCTGAAATCCCACTTTGTCTGGAGCATATAAAGCATACCACGACAAAAAAAAAAAAATGGAAAAAAAGTTCTTTAAATCAGATTAAATGTTGTTTGTATGAGCAACCCAACTTAGAAGCAGTGGCATGTCGGGGCGGTTAGGACAAATCTGCTTAAAACATTAATTCAAATCAATCAATATTTATGCAGATTTCCACTGAAACTTGTATTACTCTGCTGATATGACTGGAGTCTCATTTAATAATTAAAATAAATTAATATGTATGTATGCATGCATGTATGTAATTGGCTATTAATGGCTTGTAGTTTAGGTACTTTTACAAAAGAGTAACTTGACTCAACCGAAATTTGACTCATTCTAAACATATTTTTCAAAAGTACTAATTTATATGTGAAACTTTCCCCGAAAAGCATATACACAGAAGAACTATCAAAATATTGTGTTATTGAATGACCCTACATAGAAAAACTGTCTCAACCGATAACACGAGTCAGGGTTATTAACTAAAACTAAAACCATAAAAACATTTGTTACATTAAACAATATAAATTTGAACTGAAATAAAATAAAATATAAAAAACCTAAAATATTTTATTCCAGCTAGGTGCCAAGGCTAAAGGCAGCATTAAAATAACTAAAACATATAAATAAAAATGAATAACTATAGAATAAAAATGACAAAAACACACAAAAATTACTAACACTAACTAAAAATCGAGTGAAAACTGAAAATAATAATAATATTAATCTAATTCAAAAAATGTAATAGTATATTAATGATAAAACTAAAATAAAAGTGGTGTGAGTCAGGCAAACGTATTTGAGACCTGTTGGGTGTTAAACCAGTTTAAAATAATTATTATTTATGCATATTTTCACAGAAACCTTAAAGGGTTAGTTCACCCAAAAATGAAAATTCTGTCAGTAATTACTCACCCTCATGTTGTTCCAACCATGTAAGACCTTCGTTCATCTTCGGAACATAATTTAGTATATTTTTGATGAAATCTGAGAGCTGTCTCACTCCTCCATAGGCTTTCAGAGGGACTGAAACTTGATGGCCCAGAATAGTAAGTAAAAACGTCATTTAAGGAGTCCAAATGACTACAGTGGCTCTGTATTAAGTC
Organism: Romanogobio albipinnatus; assembly: GCA_023566225.1. NCBI lineage: Eukaryota > Metazoa > Chordata > Actinopteri > Cypriniformes > Gobionidae > Romanogobio > Romanogobio albipinnatus. Next base: position 14,546,898 of record CM042243.1, read on the forward strand.
TATCATGCGACGAAAATACTTTTTGAGCGGAAAAACAACAAAAATAACGACTTTATCCCACTATTATTGTTGTTCAATTTGAGTCTCTGACGAGAGTTCGCGGGAGTGCCACGACGCATGCGCGAGAACTGAGATTAACCCTACTCCGAAAGAGTGAGCAGCCAGTCAAGTAGTAGTAGAAGAAGTGTGATGAAGTCGTTATTTTTGTTGTTTTTCCGCTCAAAAAGTATTTTCGTCGCATGATAGACTTAATACAGAGCCACTGTAGTCATTTTGACTCCTTAAATGACGTTTTTACTTACTATTCTGGGCCATCAAGTTTCATTCCCTCTGAAAGCCTATGGAGGAGTGAGACAGCTCTCAGATTTAATCAAAAATATACTAAATTATGTTCCGAAGATGAACGAAGGTCTTACATGGTTGGAACAACATGAGGGTGAGTAATTACTGACAGAATTTTCCATTTTTGGGTGAACTAACCCTTTAAAGGTTTACTTCAGTGATTTAGCATTTAGCTTTGTATTTAAACTGGGTCATTTATGCAGTAGAAATGTGAAATGATTTTTGAATCTAGACTGAGAAAATATAGAAAATTTATTTTTGTCTCATGTGGACGACAAATCCCAGAATGCACTTGCTTCACTGCCCTACGAGGCCACTCCGTCGTTTTGATCTTCATAGTAATACAATCATTACGTTCAGTTAGAGAATAAACACTACAATTAAAAACTGAATGTGTCTTTTCAATAAAGTGTGAGTGAGCCGAACGAAAGTCACGTCATATACGCAGCAGTGTCAGATTTCATTCATCACGAAGAGCTGAGCAGAGCTGAGGTAACGTTAAGCGCCAGTCTGGCACATTTTCAGATTGCATATGAATCACAGGAATTCATTGAAAAGTTGAAACGCTCACTTTACTCTGCACCGTGCGGCCGTCTATGTCTTACGTTCTGTGCGTGACATCTCTCCCCAATGGGCGGGTTGATAACATGCGAAACAGCTCCATCTACTGGCTGTAGTCTTTAGCCTCTGGCCAAAAAATCCTCCGATGACGCAAAATGGCGATATTTGCATCATCGGAGGATTTTTTCCAGAAATAAAATGCATAATTCTCTTGTCTCAGGGGGATATGAGGGGGGGGGAATGTACCATAATTTGAATATACTACCGGGTTTCTACTGATACAAAGCCTAATGCTAAATCACTGAAGTTACCCTTTAATTATGCTGCTTATATGATTGGAGTCTCATCTGAAATAATACAATAAAAAATATGTAAAAAATTGTATTAGTAGTTTGTGAGAAGCATCGTTCTAAACATTTTTGAAAAGTACTACTCATTTAAGTGTGAAACTAAGTATAAAAAAATAATGAGGGCATTATTGAGTGCATTTTTAAAATACATTTTTTTGCACATTTTTCTTTTCAAAATCGGCACGCGGGAAAAAAAAAAAAAAGTCTGTAAATGCAGTGTGGGTTGGGTTCTTGTACCTCATTCAAGATAATTGGAGATTATCCAAATGTTCTCCTTGTGCAGGACTAGAGCTAAGAAGGGGGAGATGCATGTCAGCAAGGCCAATCACCTTTTTTGCCTGGAGGATACACCAGTATAACTGGGTCACACTTCAAACTGACATGCAAAGGTGCAAAGGAAACATCCACATAAATCCCATGTGCATATGATGATGTAGTACTTGTTTAACCACCTCGTGTCAAGGAGGAAGAACTATAAGGAAGTACCGGGCACGAGACAAATGAGGCTGGCTGCCTTACCGCAGAATAAACCATTTAGACAAGTGCTAACCCAAAGAGGATTATTCATTCATCTGGGGTTGAGAAACACAGGCTCTTAATGGAATTAGCGGGTGATGGCACACAGACGCTGTGAGTTCACTGAATCAAATACACACACACACATACACACAATTTCTCAGACGCTTAACAGATGTGTCACAGACCGTGATTAGCACTACTTCCTGCCACTCTAACAGTTCTGCAGGGAGTCTTTGCCCAAGGCTCGCAAGAGTGAAGGACGCTGTGCAGCTCGAGAGGAAATGCTGTAAAGCGCCCTCATTAAGAGTCCATAATGATTTACAATAGCCAAGGCAGACTTCAGCCTACATGTGTAGGAGCATGTGATAGGGACAAGGGCAGAGTATTCATCACAGACAATCTGATTTACACCGCATCAAGGCTCCCAACATACCATTCACGGGGTGTGATTACTACGTGGAATGAAAAGCAGCATGAAAAATCTAAAGCATGTGCAATAAAAGTGAGACAGCAGCACACATGGATATATTCCGAGGGAATGGTTATAAAAGATGGATGTGGAAACATTTACTTTGGACCCAAAAATGAACATTTTATCTTCATTTTCTCACCCTCATGTCCTTCTAACCTTGTATTGTCAGGGTGAGTAAGTGATGAGAAAATTTAAGATCTAAACTTTGCTATGGCAAGTTCAGTTTCTCTAAAGATTTTTTTTCATTTAAGAAATCAATACTTTTAAGCAAGGATATATTAAACTGATCAAAAGTACATTTACATGTATGCATTTGGCAGACGCTTTTATCCAAAGCGACTTACAGTGCCCTTATTACAGGGATAATCCCCCTGGAGAAACATGGAGTAAAGTGCCTTGCTCAAGGACACACTGGTGGTGACCGCTGGGATCGAACCAGCAACCTTCTGCGTGTCAGTTCCATGGTTTAACCCACTGGACCACCATCTCACATAAGTAGGAGTAGGTGCCGTCTCGGGTGTACCCCCTGGCTTGCAAGGGGCGATAGGGGGATGTGGCGAGGTTGGCGAGTGAGCGAGACCGGTGCGTGATTGTGAATGAGCGTCACCTGCGAGGCACACCTTGAGTCTTTAGTCCTCTCATGAGGGAGCCCGGAGGCATATACAGTGAGGAAAATAAGTATTTGAACACCCTGCTATTTTGCAAGTTCTCTTACTTGGAAATCATGGAGGGGTCTGAAATTGTCATCGGAGGTGTATGTCCACTGTGAAAGACATAATCTAAAAAAAAAAAAATCCAGAAATCACAATGTATGATTTTTTAACTATTTATTTGTATGATACAGCTGCAAATAAGTATTTGAACACCTATCTTTCAGCTAGAATTCTGACCCTCAAAGACCTGTTAGTCTGCCTTTAAAATGTCCACCTCCACTCCATTTATTATCCTAAATTAGATGCACCTGTTTGAGGTCGTTAGCTGCATAAAGACACCTGTCCACCCCATACAATCAGTAAGAATCCAACTACTAACATGGCCAAGACCAAAGAGCTGTCCAAAGACACTAGAGACAAAATTGTACACCTCCACAAGGCTGGAAAGGGCTACGGAGAAATTGCCAAGCAGCTTGGTAAAAAAGGTCCACTGTTGGAGCAATCATTAGAAAATGGAAGAAGCTAAACATGACTGTCAATCTCCCTCGGACTGGGGCTCCATGCAAGATCTCACCTCGTGGGGTCTCGATGATCCTAAGAAAGGTGAGAAATCAGCCCAGAACTACACGGGGGGAGCTGGTCTATGATCTGAAAATAGCTGGGACCACCGTTTCCAAGGTTACTGTTGGTAATACACTAAGACGTCATGGTTTGAAATAATGCATGGCACGGAAGGTTCCCCTGCTTAAACCAGCACATGTCAAGGTCCGTCTTAAGTTTGCCAATGACCATTTGGATGATCCAGAGGAGTCATGGGAGAAAGTCATGTGGTCAGATGAGACCAAAATAGAACTTTTTGGAGGAAGAAGAATGATGAGTACCATCCCAAGAACACCATCCCTACTGTGAAGCATGGGGGTGGTAGCATCATGCTTTGGGGGTGTTTTTCTGCACATGGGATAGGGCGACTGCACTGTATTAAGGAGAGGATGACCGGGGCCATGTATTGCAAATTTTTGGGGAACAACCTCCTTCCCTCAGTTAGAGCATTGAAGATGGGTCAAGGCTGGGTCTTCCAACATGACAATGACCCGAAGCACACAGTCAGGATAACCAAGGAGTAGCTCTGTAAGAAGCATATCAAGGTTCTGGCGTGGCCGAGCCAGTCTCCAGACCTAAACCCAATAGAGAATCTTTGGAGGGAGCTCAAACTCCGTGTTTCTCAGCGACAGGCCAGAAACCTGACTGATCTAGAGAAGATCTGTGTGGAGGAGTGGGCCAAAATCCCTCCTGCAGTGTGTGCAAACCTGGTGAAAAACTACAGGAAACGTTTGACCTCTGTAATTGCAAACAAAGGCTACTGTACCAAATATTAACATTGGTTTTCTCAGGTGTTCAAATACTTATTTGCAGCTGTATCATACAAATAAATAATTTAAAAAATCATACATTGTGATTTCTGGATTTTCTTTTTGTTTTGATTATGCCTCTCACAGTGGACATGCACCTACGATGACAATTTCAGACCCCTCCATGATTTCTAAGTGGGAGAACTTGCAAAATAGCAGGGTGTTCAAATACTTATTTTCCTCACTGTAAGGATGAGCGACACCAGTGAAGGACGAGAGGACCAGGCCTGGACTTTACGTTGTTTTGTTATGGGTGTGCGCGACAGTCGCCCGTGAGGGGCTGCCACTTTTACTTTCAGTTTGTTTATTTGGATTTAAGTCTGTAAACGTTCACTGGTTCCCGTCTCCTTCTTCCCATAACAACGAACAGTATTACAGCCGCATACTGGTCTGGCATTTGTTTTGAGTCGGTTTCATGTGTACGCAGATATTTCTTGAGGCGACGCCATGTTTACAGATTTTATTTTTTAGAATGAGGGGAAAAAAACGAATAGGGAAAGCTCTGGCTTCGTGTGGATGTGGCCTAAATCTGTACTTAAACAACACTTGGCTACTAGATTGTAAGCTCATTGTAATGTGACATTGTATGTTACATAATTTGTCGTCTGTCTTTTTTGATCCTGCCTTGAAATTTGTAAACGGAAGTTCCCTGAAAATCTATGGCTTCAGTTAATCAATAGTTGTTGCTATTTTAAACTTTATTTTTATTTTTCTAAACATGTTGAAATGTAATAATAAATAATTTAAAATTAAATACAATTTGTAAACAAACATGGAACTATTTAGTAAATATGTAAATAATTTTTAGGAACTGTATCTGCAATAAGGAAGTTGCATTAAATACTAATAATTTTTTTTTTCTGAAATGACAATAACAAATTATTTTTATAATGATTTCTCCCTTATATATAATAATTTAAAGGGATATAATTTACTCACCCTCGTGTTGTTCCAAACTCTTAAGACTATTTTGCATTTAGTCATTTAGCAGACGCTTTTATCCAAAGCAACTTACAAATGAGTGCAATAGAAGCAACTAGGACAGTCAAGGGCAACAATATGCAAGTGCTGTAACAAGTCTCAATTAATCTAGAACAGAACACATAGGACTTTTTTTTTTTTTTTTGTAACATAGGACTTTTTTTTTTTTTTTTTTGTAACAAAGTAACAAAGACATTGGGCCCCATTTTAACGTTCTAAGCGCATGGTCTGAAACGCATGATACAGGTGCAATTAGGGTGTGTCTGAATCCACTTTTGATAGTTTAAATGACGAGAAAAACGTTCGTCCAAAAGGGTTGTACCTAGTCTAATAATGAGTCATGGGTGTGTTTGGGCATAATGTGCAATTAACCAATCAAGAGTCTCATCTCCCCTTTCCTTTAAAAGCCAGTTGCGCTTGCAACATGGTGGAATTTGCAAGGGGAAAAACTGAACGTTTCCCCAGAAAGGAATCGTTTTTGTGCTGCTGCACGTCCCTGTGTGTGTAATAATCCGAGTGTACGCTCGTTGTGAACCCACCTATATGCGCCCTTTAACAAAATACTGCGCTATTGACTTTAGACCAGGTTTTTGTTGGTCAGTAGCACATTTTTTTTCAGTTGCCTGAAAATAGCAACGTGCCGGAACACACCTTGTTTTCAGACCAGCACGTCCGTGGGCGAAAAGATGCGTACTAGTGCATTCGCTATTTAAACAAAGCGGGCGCTGGACATAAAAAATGATAACTGTGTCAGGCCAAAGCCTGACGTTGCATTGCACTGGGTGTATGACAGAGGCGGGTTCATTTAAAATGTTGCAAAATGTTTCTATTTGAAATAAATGCTGTTCTTTTGAGCTTTCAATTAGTCAAAATATCCTGGAAAAA